>JARKHS020005051.1:0-267500 GCA_030143305.2 Amblyomma americanum | reverse complement strand
TGTTCACAATCTTTTTTTGTCGTTCCGCTTATGAGACTACACTCAACCCAAACCTTGTGCAAACAGGCCGATGCAGAAGTAAGGAACGGGGAATCTAACCTTGGGCTTTGCAGGCGAGGTTGAACTGAAGGTGCCCCTTGAAAGCAGCGATCCGGGTTGTCAACGAAACGTAGCGTCGTGTCTCAGTGATGATGGCTTGGCCATACGTCTGGCGAATATGCTTGAAGTCTAGAGTCTGACGGAAACCCGTCTGGTCAGGATGGTACATGACGAAAGAAGAAGGCGCCGACCAAAAGAAAAGATGGGATGACGTTTCGGCTCCCCCACGGGAGCCTTGTTCACAATCTTTTTTTGTCGTTCCGCTTTTGAGACTACACTCAACCCAAACCTTGTGCAAACAGGCCGATGCAGAAGTAAGGAACGGGGAATCTAACCTTGGGCTTTGCAGGCGAGGTTGAACTGAAGGTGCCCCTTGAAAGCAGCGATCCGGGTTGTCAACGAAACGTAGCGTCGTGTCTCAGTGATTATGGGTTGGCCATACGTCTGGCGAATATGCTTGAAGTCTAGAGTCTGACGGAAACCCGTCTGGTCAGGATGGTACATGACGAAAGAAGAAGGCGCCGACCAAAAGAAAAGATGGGATGACGTTTCGGCTCCCCCACGGGAGCCTTGTTCACAATCTTTTTTTGTCGTTCCGCTTATGAGACTACACTCAACCCAAACCTTGTGCAAACAGGCCGATGCAGAAGTAAGGAACGGGGAATCGAACCTTGGGCTTTGCAGGCGAGGTTGAACTGAAGGTGCCCCTTGAAAGCAGCGATCCGGGTTGTCAACGAAACGTAGCGTTGTGTCTCAGTGATGATGGGTTGGCCATACGTCTGGCGAATATGCTTGAAGTCTAGAGTCTGACGGAAACCCGTCTGGTCGGGATGGTACATGACGAAAGAAGAAGGCGCCGACCAAAAGAAAAGATGGGATGACGTTTCGGCTCCCCCACGGGAGCCTTGTTCACAATCTTTTTTTGTCGTTCCGCTTATGAGACTACACTCAACCCAAACCTTGTGCAAACAGGCCGATGCAGAAGTAAGGAACGGGGAATCGAACCTTGGGCTTTGCAGGCGAGGTTGAACTGAAGGTGCCCCTTGAAAGCAGCGATCCGGGTTGTCAACGAAACGTAGCGTCGTGTCTCAGTGATGATGGGTTGGCCATACGTCTGGCGAATATGCTTGAAGTCTAGAGTCTGACGGAAACCCGTCTGGTCAGGATGGTACATGACGAAAGAAGAAGGCGCCGACCAAAAGAAAAGATGGGATGACGTTTCGGCTCCCCCACGGGAGCCTTGTTCACAATCTTTTTTTGTCGTTCCGCTTATGAGACTACACTCAACCCAAACCTTGTGCAAACAGGCCGATGCAGAAGTAAGGAACGGGGAATCGAACCTTGGGCTTTGCAGGCGAGGTTGAACTGAAGGTGCCCCTTGAAAGCAGCGATCCGGGTTGTCAACGAAACGTAGCGTCGTGTCTCAGTGATTATGGGTTGGCCATACGTCTGGCGTATATGCTTGAAGTCTAGAGTCTGACGGAAACCCGTCTGGTCGGGATGGTACATGACGAAAGAAGAAGGCGCTGACCAAAATAAAAGATGGGATGACGTTTCGGCTCCCCCACGGGAGCCTTGTTCACAATCTTTTTTTGTCGTTCCGCTTATGAGACTACACTCAACCCAAACCTTGTGCAAACAGGCCGATGCAGAAGTAAGGAACGGGGAATCGAACCTTGGGCTTTGCAGGCGAGGTTGAACTGAAGGTGCCCCTTGAAAGCAGCGATCCGGGTTGTCAACGAAACGTAGCGTCGTGTCTCAGTGATGATGGGTTGGCCATACGTCTGGCGTATATGCTTGAAGTCTAGAGTCTGACGGAAACCCGTCTGGTCAGGATGGTACATGACGAAAGAAGAAGGCGCCGACCAAAAGAAAAGATGGGATGACGTTTCGGCTCCCCCACGGGAGCCTTGTTCACAATCTTTTTTTGTCGTTCCGCTTATGAGACTACACTCAACCCAAACCTTGTGCAAACAGGCCGATGCAGAAGTAAGGAACGGGGAATCGAACCTTGGGCTTTGCAGGCGAGGTTGAACTGAAGGTGCCCCTTGAAAGCAGCGATCCGGGTTGTCAACGAAACGTAGCGTCGTGTCTCAGTGATTATGGGTTGGCCATACGTCTGGCGTATATGCTTGAAGTCTAGAGTCTGACGGAAACCCGTCTGGTCGGGATGGTACATGACGAAAGAAGAAGGCGCTGACCAAAATAAAAGATGGGATGACGTTTCGGCTCCCCCACGGGAGCCTTGTTCACAATCTTTTTTTGTCGTTCCGCTTATGAGACTACACTCAACCCAAACCTTGTGCAAACAGGCCGATGCAGAAGTAAGGAACGGGGAATCGAACCTTGGGCTTTGCAGGCGAGGTTGAACTGAAGGTGCCCCTTGAAAGCAGCGATCCGGGTTGTCAACGAAACGTAGCGTCGTGTCTCAGTGATTATGGGTTGGCCATACGTCTGGCGTATATGCTTGAAGTCTAGAGTCTGACGGAAACCCGTCTGGTCAGGATGGTACATGACGAAAGAAGAAGGCGCCGACCAAAAGAAAAGATGGGATGACGTTTCGGCTCCCCCACGGGAGCCTTGTTCACAATCTTTTTTTGTCGTTCCGCTTATGAGACTACACTCAACCCAAACCTTGTGCAAACAGGCCGATGCAGAAGTAAGGAACGGGGAATCGAACCTTGGGCTTTGCAGGCGAGGTTGAACTGAAGGTGCCCCTTGAAAGCAGCGATCCGGGTTGTCAGCGAAACGAAGCGTCGTGTCTCAGTGATGATGGGTTGGCCATACGTCTGGCGTATATGCTTGAAGTCTAGAGTCTGACGGAAACCCGTCTGGTCGGGATGGTACATGACGAAAGAAGAAGGCGCTGACCAAAAGAAAAGATGGGATGACGTTTCGGCTCCCCCACGGGAGCCTTGTTCACAATCTTTTTTTGTCGTTCCGCTTATGAGACTACACTCAACCCAAACCTTGTGCAAACAGGCCGATGCAGAAGTAAGGAACGGGGAATCGAACCTTGGGCTTTGCAGGCGAGGTTGAACTGAAGGTGCCCCTTGAAAGCAGCGATCCGGGTTGTCAGCGAAACGAAGCGTCGTGTCTCAGTGATGATGGGTTGGCCATACGTCTGGCGTATATGCTTGAAGTCTAGAGTCTGACGGAAACCCGTCTGGTCAGGATGGTACATGACGAAAGAAGAAGGCGCCGACCAAAAGAAAAGATGGGATGACGTTTCGGCTCCCCCACGGGAGCCTTGTTCACAATCTTTTTTTGTCGTTCCGCTTATGAGACTACACTCAACCCAAACCTTGTGCAAACAGGCCGATGCAGAAGTAAGGAACGGGGAATCGAACCTTGGGCTTTGCAGGCGAGGTTGAACTGAAGGTGCCCCTTGAAAGCAGCGATCCGGGTTGTCAGCGAAACGAAGCGTCGTGTCTCAGTGATGATGGGTTGGCCATACGTCTGGCGTATATGCTTGAAGTCTAGAGTCTGACGGAAACCCGTCTGGTCGGGATGGTACATGACGAAAGAAGAAGGCGCTGACCAAAAGAAAAGATGGGATGACGTTTCGGCTCCCCCACGGGAGCCTTGTTCACAATCTTTTTTTGTCGTTCCGCTTATGAGACTACACTCAACCCAAACCTTGTGCAAACAGGCCGATGCAGAAGTAAGGAACGGGGAATCGAACCTTGGGCTTTGCAGGCGAGGTTGAACTGAAGGTGCCCCTTGAAAGCAGCGATCCGGGTTGTCAACGAAACGTAGCGTCGTGTCTCAGTGATTATGGGTTGGCCATACGTCTGGCGTATATGCTTGAAGTCTAGAGTCTGACGGAAACCCGTCTGGTCAGGATGGTACATGACGAAAGAAGAAGGCGCCGACCAAAAGAAAAGATGGGATGACGTTTCGGCTCCCCCACGGGAGCCTTGTTCACAATCTTTTTTTGTCGTTCCGCTTATGAGACTACACTCAACCCAAACCTTGTGCAAACAGGCCGATGCAGAAGTAAGGAACGGGGAATCGAACCTTGGGCTTTGCAGGCGAGGTTGAACTGAAGGTGCCCCTTGAAAGCAGCGATCCGGGTTGTCAGCGAAACGAAGCGTCGTGTCTCAGTGATGATGGGTTGGCCATACGTCTGGCGAATATGCTTGAAGTCTAGAGTCTGACGGAAACCCGTCTGGTCAGGATGGTACATGACGAAAGAAGAAGGCGCTGACCAAAATAAAAGATGGGATGACGTTTCGGCTCCCCCACGGGAGCCTTGTTCACAATCTTTTTTTGTCGTTCCGCTTATGAGACTACACTCAACCCAAACCTTGTGCAAACAGGCCGATGCAGAAGTAAGGAACGGGGAATCGAACCTTGGGCTTTGCAGGCGAGGTTGAACTGAAGGTGCCCCTTGAAAGCAGCGATCCGGGTTGTCAACGAAACGTAGCGTCGTGTCTCAGTGATTATGGGTTGGCCATACGTCTGGCGTATATGCTTGAAGTCTAGAGTCTGACGGAAACCCGTCTGGTCAGGATGGTACATGACGAAAGAAGAAGGCGCCGACCAAAAGAAAAGATGGGATGACGTTTCGGCTCCCCCACGGGAGCCTTGTTCACAATCTTTTTTTGTCGTTCCGCTTATGAGACTACACTCAACCCAAACCTTGTGCAAACAGGCCGATGCAGAAGTAAGGAACGGGGAATCGAACCTTGGGCTTTGCAGGCGAGGTTGAACTGAAGGTGCCCCTTGAAAGCAGCGATCCGGGTTGTCAACGAAACGTAGCGTCGTGTCTCAGTGATTATGGGTTGGCCATACGTCTGGCGAATATGCTTGAAGTCTAGAGTCTGACGGAAACCCGTCTGGTCAGGATGGTACATGACGAAAGAAGAAGGCGCCGACCAAAAGAAAAGATGGGATGACGTTTCGGCTCCCCCACGGGAGCCTTGTTCACAATCTTTTTTTGTCGTTCCGCTTATGAGACTACACTCAACCCAAACCTTGTGCAAACAGGCCGATGCAGAAGTAAGGAACGGGGAAACGAACCTTGGGCTTTGCAGGCGAGGTTGAACTGAAGGTGCCCCTTGAAAGCAGCGATCCGGGTTGTCAACGAAACGTAGCGTCGTGTCTCAGTGATTATGGGTTGGCCATACGTCTGGCGAATATGCTTGAAGTCTAGAGTCTGACGGAAACCCGTCTGGTCAGGATGGTACATGACGAAAGAAGAAGGCGCCGACCAAAAGAAAAGATGGGATGACGTTTCGGCTCCCCCACGGGAGCCTTGTTCACAATCTTTTTTTGTCGTTCCGCTTATGAGACTACACTCAACCCAAACCTTGTGCAAACAGGCCGATGCAGAAGTAAGGAACGGGGAATCGAACCTTGGGCTTTGCAGGCGAGGTTGAACTGAAGGTGCCCCTTGAAAGCAGCGATCCGGGTTGTCAACGAAACGTAGCGTCGTGTCTCAGTGATTATGGGTTGGCCATACGTCTGGCGAATATGCTTGAAGTCTAGAGTCTGACGGAAACCCGTCTGGTCAGGATGGTACATGACGAAAGAAGAAGGCGCCGACCAAAAGAAAAGATGGGATGACGTTTCGGCTCCCCCACGGGAGCCTTGTTCACAATCTTTTTTTGTCGTTCCGCTTATGAGACTACACTCAACCCAAACCTTGTGCAAACAGGCCGATGCAGAAGTAAGGAACGGGGAATCGAACCTTGGGCTTTGCAGGCGAGGTTGAACTGAAGGTGCCCCTTGAAAGCAGCGATCCGGGTTGTCAACGAAACGTAGCGTCGTGTCTCAGTGATTATGGGTTGGCCATACGTCTGGCGAATATGCTTGAAGTCTAGAGTCTGACGGAAACCCGTCTGGTCAGGATGGTACATGACGAAAGAAGAAGGCGCCGACCAAAAGAAAAGATGGGATGACGTTTCGGCTCCCCCACGGGAGCCTTGTTCACAATCTTTTTTTGTCGTTCCGCTTATGAGACTACACTCAACCCAAACCTTGTGCAAACAGGCCGATGCAGAAGTAAGGAACGGGGAATCGAACCTTGGGCTTTGCAGGCGAGGTTGAACTGAAGGTGCCCCTTGAAAGCAGCGATCCGGGTTGTCAACGAAACGTAGCGTCGTGTCTCAGTGATTATGGGTTGGCCATACGTCTGGCGAATATGCTTGAAGTCTAGAGTCTGACGGAAACCCGTCTGGTCAGGATGGTACATGACGAAAGAAGAAGGCGCCGACCAAAAGAAAAGATGGGATGACGTTTCGGCTCCCCCACGGGAGCCTTGTTCACAATCATTTTTTGTCGTTCCGCTTATGAGACTACACTCAACCCAAACCTTGTGCAAACAGGCCGATGCAGAAGTAAGGAACGGGGAATCGAACCTTGGGCTTTGCAGGCGAGGTTGAACTGAAGGTGCCCCTTGAAAGCAGCGATCCGGGTTATCAACGAAACGTAGCGTCGTGTCTCAGTGATTATGGGTTGGCCATACGTCTGGCGTATATGCTTGAAGTCTAGAGTCTGACGGAAACCCGTCTGGTCGGGATGGTACATGACGAAAGAAGAAGGCGCCGACCAAAAGAAAAGATGGGATGACGTTTCGGCTCCCCCACGGGAGCCTTGTTCACAATCTTTTTTTTTGTCGTTCCGCTTTTGAGACTACACTCAACCCAAACCTTGTGCAAACAGGCCGATGCAGAAGTAAGGAACGGGGAATCGAACCTTGGGCTTTGCAGGCGAGGTTGAACTGAAGGTGCCCCTTGAAAGCAGCGATCCGGGTTGTCAGCGAAACGAAGCGTCGTGTCTCAGTGATGATGGGTTGGCCATACGTCTGGCGTATATGCTTGAAGTCTAGAGTCTGACGGAAACCCGTCTGGTCGGGATGGTACATGACGAAAGAAGAAGGCGCCGACCAAAAGAAAAGATGGGATGACGTTTCGGCTCCCCCACGGGAGCCTTGTTCACAATCTTTTTTTGTCGTTCCGCTTATGAGACTACACTCAACCCAAACCTTGTGCAAACAGGCCGATGCAGAAGTAAGGAACGGGGAATCGAACCTTGGGCTTTGCAGGCGAGGTTGAACTGAAGGTGCCCCTTGAAAGCAGCGATCCGGGTTGTCAGCGAAACGAAGCGTCGTGTCTCAGTGATGATGGGTTGGCCATACGTCTGGCGTATATGCTTGAAGTCTAGAGTCTGACGGAAACCCGTCTGGTCGGGATGGTACATGACGAAAGAAGAAGGCGCCGACCAAAAGAAAAGATGGGATGACGTTTCGGCTCCCCCACGGGAGCCTTGTTCACAATCTTTTTTTTTGTCGTTCCGCTTTTGAGACTACACTCAACCCAAACCTTGTGCAAACAGGCCGATGCAGAAGTAAGGAACGGGGAATCGAACCTTGGGCTTTGCAGGCGAGGTTGAACTGAAGGTGCCCCTTGAAAGCAGCGATCCGGGTTGTCAGCGAAACGAAGCGTCGTGTCTCAGTGATGATGGGTTGGCCATACGTCTGGCGTATATGCTTGAAGTCTAGAGTCTGACGGAAACCCGTCTGGTCGGGATGGTACATGACGAAAGAAGAAGGCGCCGACCAAAAGAAAAGATGGGATGACGTTTCGGCTCCCCCACGGGAGCCTTGTTCACAATCTTTTTTTTTTGTCGTTCCGCTTTTGAGACTACACTCAACCCAAACCTTGTGCAAACAGGCCGATGCAGAAGTAAGGAACGGGGAATCGAACCTTGGGCTTTGCAGGCGAGGTTGAACTGAAGGTGCCCCTTGAAAGCAGCGATCCGGGTTGTCAGCGAAACGAAGCGTCGTGTCTCAGTGATGATGGGTTGGCCATACGTCTGGCGTATATGCTTGAAGTCTAGAGTCTGACGGAAACCCGTCTGGTCGGGATGGTACATGACGAAAGAAGAAGGCGCCGACCAAAAGAAAAGATGGGATGACGTTTCGGCTCCCCCACGGGAGCCTTGTTCACAATCTTTTTTTGTCGTTCCGCTTATGAGACTACACTCAACCCAAACCTTGTGCAAACAGGCCGATGCAGAAGTAAGGAACGGGGAATCGAACCTTGGGCTTTGCAGGCGAGGTTGAACTGAAGGTGCCCCTTGAAAGCAGCGATCCGGGTTGTCAGCGAAACGAAGCGTCGTGTCTCAGTGATGATGGGTTGGCCATACGTCTGGCGTATATGCTTGAAGTCTAGAGTCTGACGGAAACCCGTCTGGTCGGGATGGTACATGACGAAAGAAGAAGGCGCCGACCAAAAGAAAAGATGGGATGACGTTTCGGCTCCCCCACGGGAGCCTTGTTCACAATCTTTTTTTTTGTCGTTCCGCTTTTGAGACTACACTCAACCCAAACCTTGTGCAAACAGGCCGATGCAGAAGTAAGGAACGGGGAATCGAACCTTGGGCTTTGCAGGCGAGGTTGAACTGAAGGTGCCCCTTGAAAGCAGCGATCCGGGTTGTCAGCGAAACGAAGCGTCGTGTCTCAGTGATGATGGGTTGGCCATACGTCTGGCGTATATGCTTGAAGTCTAGAGTCTGACGGAAACCCGTCTGGTCGGGATGGTACATGACGAAAGAAGAAGGCGCCGACCAAAAGAAAAGATGGGATGACGTTTCGGCTCCCCCACGGGAGCCTTGTTCACAATCTTTTTTTGTCGTTCCGCTTATGAGACTACACTCAACCCAAACCTTGTGCAAACAGGCCGATGCAGAAGTAAGGAACGGGGAATCGAACCTTGGGCTTTGCAGGCGAGGTTGAACTGAAGGTGCCCCTTGAAAGCAGCGATCCGGGTTGTCAGCGAAACGAAGCGTCGTGTCTCAGTGATGATGGGTTGGCCATACGTCTGGCGTATATGCTTGAAGTCTAGAGTCTGACGGAAACCCGTCTGGTCGGGATGGTACATGACGAAAGAAGAAGGCGCCGACCAAAAGAAAAGATGGGATGACGTTTCGGCTCCCCCACGGGAGCATTGTTCACAATCATTTTTGTCGTTCCGCTTATGAGACTACACTCAACCCAAACCTTGTGCAAACAGGCCGATGCAGAAGTAAGGAACGGGGAATCGAACCTTGGGCTTTGCAGGCGAGGTTGAACTGAAGGTGCCCCTTGAAAGCAGCGATCCGGGTTGTCAGCGAAACGAAGCGTCGTGTCTCAGTGATGATGGGTTGGCCATACGTCTGGCGAATATGCTTGAAGTCTAGAGTCTGACGGAAACCCGTCTGGTCGGGATGGTACATGACGAAAGAAGAAGGCGCCGACCAAAAGAAAAGATGGGATGACGTTTCGGCTCCCCCACGGGAGCCTTGTTCACAATCTTTTTTTGTCGTTCCGCTTATGAGACTACACTCAACCCAAACCTTGTGCAAACAGGCCGATGCAGAAGTAAGGAACGGGGAATCGAACCTTGGGCTTTGCAGGCGAGGTTGAACTGAAGGTGCCCCTTGAAAGCAGCGATCCGGGTTGTCAGCGAAACGAAGCGTCGTGTCTCAGTGATGATGGGTTGGCCATACGTCTGGCGTATATGCTTGAAGTCTAGAGTCTGACGGAAACCCGTCTGGTCGGGATGGTACATGACGAAAGAAGAAGGCGCCGACCAGAAGAAAAGATGGGATGACGTTTCGGCTCCCCGACCAGACGGGTTTCCGTCAGACTCTAGACTTCCGCAGGGACTGTGCGACCCATGTTCCTCTACCCAAGCAATCTCACGCGCAGCTGGCACGACGCTCCTCTTAACTTACCCAAGCTTACCCAATTAACTCGGGTAAGCTCTGGTCGTACCTCGGGTTGCTAGGCAACGGCGCAAGAGCGCACCTACGGTGGTAAGATTCTTGAACGGTGTTGGTGATCGCATGAGTGCTTCAGCACTGAAAAACTGACGTCGTAGTATTTTACTTCTACGTTCTCTCGTCGCCATCATCCTGTATACGGGTGGCATTTACTTCTCGTTTTCTTTCATGCGAGGGCACAGAAGATATGTTTGAAAAGGAAAACCTGCCGTCCGCCGGCGTAGTCACACCCTGTCGAGGTGTGAAGTATAAGAACGGGATTGGCTTCGAGCTCAATTCGAAACCGCGGCTGCGCGAACAGATCAGCTTCGCTGGCCGCTGCATTAAACCACTATGTCACCGCCGCTTTATATTTTATTGTTACTGAAAATGAAACTTGGTTTTTTGGAAAGGAAATTGCGCAGTATGTCTCACATATCCTCGGACACCTGAACCGCGCCGTAGGGCAGGGAATAAAGGAGGGAGTGAAAGAAAGGAAGAAAGAGGTGCCGTAGTGGAGTAATAATAATAATTGGTTTGGGGAAATGAAATGGCGCAATATCTTTCTCATATATCGTTGGACACCTGAACCGCGCCGCAAGGAAAGGGATAAAGGAAAAAGTGAAAAAGAAAGGAAGAAAGAGGTGCCGTAGTGGGGGGCTCCGGAACCGACCGCGGCGACTGCGTTTCGATGGAGGCAAAACGCTATGGCGCCCATGTGCTGTGCGATGTCTGTGCACGTTAAAGATCCCCAGGTGGTGGAAATTATTCCGGAGCCGTAGTGGAGGGCTCCGGAATAATTTCGACCACCTGGGGACCTTTAACGTGCGCTGACATCGCACAGCACATGGGCGCCTTAGCGTTTCTCCTCCATCGAAACCCAGCCGCCGCGGTCGAGTTCGAACCCGGGAGCTCCGGATCAGTAGCCGAGCGCCCTAACCACTGATCCGGAGTTCTCGGGTTCCAAATCGATAAATTGCCACAGCCCACCATCACGCCAGTCTTTCGCGCTGCGATTTGTATATCGTCGTCTTCATCAACTATCATCCACTTCCAAACGCATTGTGCAGAAACGGCGCAATGAAGCGCTATCTTACGTGCATGTAGTAGAACGGAACGGCGGGAAATTTGAACCACCGCCGCAGGGTCTCATATAACAAGGAACGCTCCCTTATTTTTCTTTCGTGCGCCGCTGATGTATTTTGTTTCTCTTCTTTTCTGTCTTTTTTTATGCTACCAGTAATCTTGCCTCCACATCCGACACTTATGCCTAAGATATACCTGAAACTACACATAGCCACTTGCCACCCATGATAGCTATCTCATATCACATCGTTTGACGGTGCCAAGATAATCCACAATCACTCTAACACTATATGCACTCAAGAAGTGGGAAGCTATGCTGATCAGCTGGGACTCCCCCATTAAGACAAGTATAGGGGACCTTTAACGCTTTCGCTGCAGCAGAGGTCTGCGTTGTCCTCTCGGACTCAACCACCACCCGTTGCGGTGGCTCAGTGGTTAGGGCGCTCGGATACTTATCCGGAGTTCCCGGGTTCGAACCCGACCGCGGAGGCTGCGTTTTTATGGAGGAAAAACGCTAAGGCGCCCGTGTGCTGTGCGATGTCAGTGCACGTTAAAGATCCCGAGGGGGTCGAAATCATTCCGGAGCCCTCCACTACGGCACCTCTTTGTTCCTTTCTTCTTTCACTCCCTCCTTTATCCCTTCCCTTACAGCGCGGTTCGGGTGTCCAACGATATATGAGACAGATACTGCGCCATTTCCTTTCCCCCCAAAAAAAACCATTATTATTATTATTATTACTCAACCACGACGGATATTCCCAATACACGTTATTTCTCTCTCTTTGTTTTTTCTCTCTTGCTTGCATTTATTCCCCGGACTTTCAAAACGCCGTGTCGTAACTCTTTCCTCCTCCGCAGTCGCCACTCTGAGGAAGGGAAATTTCCTCCCTTGTTGCCTCCGGCTCCACTCTCTCTCTCTCCCACTGTCTTCAACATCCCGTTAATTAATTAGGCGCGTCGCTTGAAGTTGCCGCTGCTCGACACAAGTGGCCGTCAGTGGAGCATGCGTTTCGTTTACGCAACGCGAAATTGCACGGCAACAGGGCGCAGCACTCTGACAACGCTTAACGCGTTCGCGGAACATTGTTAAGCGCGCTCTGAAGTTCAGGCTGACAATGTTGCGGCGTCTTTGTTTTGTTGTTGTTGTTTGTGCCCAGTTAAACGGTGTTGCGTCGTTGTCGAGTGTCAAGTAATCAGGTTTGCGCAAATTCAACGGACAACCGCGCCACGCAAAAACTGCCCTAAATGGCGGGGTTTTAGCGAAATTTCGTAGCAATGTAAGAGTAGGCAAAATGGATTTCTGTTAGGTTGGGCAACGCAAGCGGAAGGTTCTTGCGGTAGTGTAACTTAGTCGCATTGTTGCACAACGCAAATGCAATGAATGCGAAGCCCAGCATGAAGTCTGTAAGTTTTGTTCGGGAATATTTACTGACTTGCCACAAACTTCAACGACCGGACGACAAAGAACAGAAAACCTGCCGCACAAGACGCCAGGTACGCACAGCTGATAAGCGTTCGTAAGCGAACCTGCAATAGCAGACAGGGCCACCTCTAAGATAGGTTCACCGCGTCTTTTAAGACATTCAACTTAGCGAGACATCATATCATCGAGAATTTGCGACGAAAACTATGGGAAAAAGGTGACATTCGCCCCATTATGGCAACAGGTGAGAGGTTGTGTTTTTTTTTACGTTTCAGGTGTCGGAATCAAGATTCAGCATATCAAGCTGCTTGCTTCAAAAATGCCTCCTCGACGGCAAAGCTAAAAATTGTGTTGCAGGTATGTCCACAAGAATTTTTTACGACAACCTGGATGAGAAAAAGAACAGATTAAGAACTACAAACTTCACGCAGCGTACATTCGTACTTGACAAAAAGGGTGATACTAAGCCCGGACACGGCTACTATCTGCTGGCTGCAAAACGCTGTTCCTGGCCTAGGTCCTGAAAGCACGTAAAGTCGGAGAAGCAACGTAAGGACACTTCTTAATCACGAAATCCGACACGGTGTTGTTCGCGAAAAGTTTGTGCGAGCGACCCTCTAATGGCTGCGTGTCTCTCTTTTTTTCTTCCCGAAACACGAGAAAGGAGTGAACAACAGCTCGTCGTCGACTGATGTTCTTTGCTGTGGTCCTTTCTCTTCCTCTCACGTTTCATAAATGAGCGCCGAGTACATGCAGAACCATGCATTGTTTGTCAGTATAAGATGCTTCAACAGCCTTAGCTTTTGTTAAAAACGTCCATAAATACGCGAACACCATTTAGATATCTACCTATGCTCAGAAAAAAATATACAATTCTAGATGCAGTTAGTGTTGCAAAGCTTTTCTAAGCAAATGTTGCTTATATACATTTAAGGAATCTTTCAGTTCACAACTGACATGTTAGTTTTTGAGTGCGTGCGCATATCAGAGAGGATGATAAAGTTTTTTTATGCGATTCGGAGTAAAAGTCACCGGACAATTGATTACAGAGGGTACACTTTAGATACACTGCGTCTCCCGCATGCTTCAATATATCTCGACCTTCCTCACCGCCTGAACAGCCACGAGAGGCTTTGGATCCACTAGATCGTCTCCATTTCCAACACCTGAAATAGGCACACCACAAGGAGCCGTGCTATCACCAATACTATTCAATATGGCCATTGCCCCTTTTAGCCTTTTATTGGTATTCTCAGAAAAAATACAAAAAAAAATAAATGAAAGAGAGAGAGAGAGCCCGGACCAGCAACGCTTTACCGGGTTTAAAGCCAATAAAAAAAATAAAAGGAGATAAACGCTAAAAAAACTTAATTTAAAGAGAAAAGCAGGAAAATAGAAACACGAAACAAACAAAAAACATAAAACCCCAAAGGCACCGAACAGACAGAAGCACAGATAATGTCAGCACAGATGAAGTCACAGGCACAGTTGGTTCAGATACCACAGACAGTCAGAAGCATAGATAAAGTCACAGATAATGCCAGAACAGATAAAGTCACAGGCACAGTAGGTCCAGACACCACAGACAGTCAGAGGCACAGATTAAGGCACAGAAAATGTCAGCACAGAAAAAGTCACAGGCACAGTTGGTTGAAACACAGTTTCAGACCACAGAGAGAAGATACATCCTTGACCAGCAAAGGAACACAGAGCACTTCTCTGTACAGAACTTATGCCCCAAACGCCCTCAAGCTCTCCACGCTCTCCGACATCGGATATACCATCTATGCATGCATCGCCCTCTGATCAACCCTTAGGATCCCTCGCCGCGAAAGTGCAAATGCTACAAACCGCCGCCACTATGATCGAACAGTTTGTCCAGCAAGCGGTATGCAATGAGCACCGGGCAAATCAGAAATCCCCCGTATTCATGATCCCCGCTATCGTTCCCCTGGTCCAATCACGCTCCAAATTCACGACCACCGGCATCAAGAGTTTAGCCGCACTGACACTAAGAATATTCAAAGGACGACTCCAACACTTTCAGATAATATAATGTTCTCTCATCGTAAACATCTGCAAAGCATTTATTTTAAAAAACACGTAAAAAGACGCCAGTTCAACAAGACACATTCAGTACCACCCCCATTGTTTCGGATTTGAAAACTCATCACTACGGCGCGATCGCATAAAACTTAGCTTCAGCTTATCCTGACACGTGGGAATCGAGTCGCAATATTCGATTCAAGTCTATTTATTTGCTTCCCTTCCGTTTCCTGACTCGTAAAGCGAATTCCTGAGACCGTTTCACAAGAGCTTCCGTATTATTACGGCTCTATTAACTTTCCAGACACGTTCGCGCAGTGGATAAAACGGGGCGAAACACGGGAGTAATTTTCAGTGTTTTCAAAGTTAAGACCAGGGAAGACTTGAAGGCCATCTGCAGCGAGCAACACGTGGCTTGCCGTCGACGCGTTTTCAATGCGCTGCCTACGCGCATCGAGTTCTACTCCGTAGGTTCCAAGAAACCGGGCGGCCTTCTTGCATTCTTGGGTCATTCTGTATGCATGCAGCGTTGAAAAAATGCAAGAGCTGCCGCGTCTATGACTGAGTGCTTTGCCAGCGGGTGATTCGCGTGCGCACAAAGCTGCAGAATTAAATCAAAAGAAGCACATGAGGAAGAGAAAAGCTGCTTAATTCTAAGCTGCCTAAAAGCCCTATTATCCAAGGGTGTAGTGTGCTTTCGTAATAAAGGCACGTGGTCAACGCAATCAGATCCTAGCCAAGTTGATATTTTAATCCATTTTTTTTTCAGAAGCGAAGCTCTGAGGACATAGAATCTAAAAGGTTATTTGAGACTTTTTTAAGTTCTCAAAGAAGTTTCGCGCTCTAATGGGATGTCAATTTTTTTTTATTCCCGGAATCGTGATTATCAAGCCGAAGAAAACAATTTTAAACGCTATTTTTATTTTCATAATGAGCAACAGAAGCTCTTCTCTATAATTAGATGCAATGCAAAAGGCACAAAAAATGCAGAGAAGTTTTACCGTCCAACGACTTTGGCATTCCTCGAGAAATGGGCTGGAACTCTTGAACATGGCATATCCATGTGGAGATGCGCAAAGTGTCCTTATTGGAAATTTTTCACGTGTCTTATCCAGAAAAGCTAAAGAAAGCAGTGTGACGTAATCATACTGCATGAAAGGAATAAAATAAGTCTGCGCATGGTGGTTGTTCTTACTCAAAAAGAAATAATAGAGCACAAAGAAGACAGGGCGACCGAAAACACACGGTCAAACGCTATCTTCCAACATGGGATTTAATGCACGATCAGAAGCATATATATGCATGTACGATAAATGCAAAATAAAGAGAACGATGACAACGTTATAAGAATCCATGCCAGCACGAGCCGTTCACGCCAAAAATTTCAGTCCTTTCCTAGACAAAGTTAAAGTGCGCTCTATCAAATGCTATGGTAGAATGAATGAATACAGCACTTAACTGTTCCTTGAAGGTTTGCTCATTTATTTAACATTACGAATTACTAAAGCTATATATATCTCGAGATCTGCTGAACAATTATTAGTAGACTGCAAAGAAAAAATAAAAGCTATCAACGAGGTGGTATGACGGCCATAGTCCATATTAGTCTGTCGGTTATAAAAAACTAGTGAGCGATTATTAGCATTAAATGGCACCAATATTCTGTTCCTTGTAACATGACAGTGCCCGCCATATTCCCTGACTCTCTCAAACGACACAGTGCAACACTGTTCTTCATGTTAATTCCGCTTCTGCAACGCAAAAATGCTGAGAAAAGAACCTATTGTCTCTAGTCACGCCTTTCATTGATCAGGAGAGAGTCTGATGAATATTTAAACACACCCCAGTCAGCCACGAAGTCTTTAAAGCCACAGCAAACTCAAAATTTCAAGCAGCAGGGCGCGAAAATATACGCGGTAAAAGTAGGGCGACCGCGTTAGTTCTCACAAAGTAGAAGATAAATGGTGCCAAGGACATCGCAGACTGTGGTACTAAAAAAAATGCCTATTTGCGGGGGTCACCGATAATTATGTTAGACGACAAATAAAACAGGCTAAGCAAGATATTCGAAAAGGATTCCTCCTGGCCTCCTCGCAAAGATGTTTTAATACAGTGGCTATTACGAACACCGCATATGCGTGCGAGCTCCTCCCCTCCTCCCGCTCAATCCATCTCGTCACCACGCAGTCCTGTCATTGCGTGACAAACTAACCACTGAGCAAGCAGCTGTCGCTAACAACCTTTGTTGGGATGACGTTATTGTTACCAACGTCCCGATTGACGTGGGAGTTCCCAAAGGTTGCCTGCTTGTGCAGCCAGCCCTTCCTGAGCTGGGCGCTGCTGGGCGTACGGGACAATGGCGTGTTCTATGTCGGTTGAATCCCTTCTTTTGTATTCGGAGCCGCGCGCTGACTCAGCGGGAAGTCGTCTAGCATTATGCACCGTTCTGAACTTTTGGCATAGCAACGCTGGTGTGGAAGTCATTGCTTTCAGGGAGCAGTTGCGCCACGCGTTTGTTCGGGCTTTTGTGCGTGCGTTCTTTGTCCTGAGCTTTGCAGACACCGGCCCATATTACATCTATTTTTTTTACTACTCCCTTCCACGATTATAATCCTTCCGGTGAAGTGTCTAATTCTAACGCCCGTGTCTTTTCTATTAATAAATTAATTCATTAAAAAAAGTATAATCACTCAGTCTTTTTTTTCTATCTTTTTCTGTTGTCCCGGATCTTCAGTATAAATATGAAGCATCAAAGAGATGAAGCGTGCTTAGATTATGAAATCTCCTTCTGACATTTACGGCATTTAACTCTTCAAAAGGGCTGTGGGGGTGAGGAGGGGGGGGGGGGTCGAAACGATGGCTTAAATTTACGAGTGAGCTACGTGGCGGTAACTACAGGAGTAATTTTAAATCTTTTGTCACACACAAGGACAAGCCCAGGACAAGCGGAATTAGAAAAAAAAGGAAAGATCGCTAGGTTTAGCAGAACAAAAGCTTACAGCCCTGCAAAGCTTTAGCACCGGAAGGAGTAAATGGCGGCTGGATGTGCTATTAAATAGGAGAGCATACTTTTTTTTCTAATTGCAGAATTATAAAGAAGCTATGTCATCTGTGAGCACGGAGAACTACATGGCAATATTCATTGCATTCTAACTTGAATGATCATTATACTGATGCCAAGGCGTAAAGTCAGGCGACGACAAACGTTGCTTGCCGTGCGCTGTTGCGTTTGCCATAATACTGCGCCCGTCATGGTTTAGCGCAGTTATCGACATTTTTAAACTTGTTCTCTGCGATATGTGCGCTCCAGGCGGTCTGTTCATGCTGGTCATTAGCTAGCATACGGTACGTTCAAATTGATGACGTTCTGGAAAAAATTTCGCGAATATCTTGTAAACGGAACTTTGCGACATCTGTACGGCACACACTTCCCAATTGCATGGAAGTTAAAGCGCTAGGTTTAGGGAGGGATGTTGCATCTGGGAATGTTTCCTTTTTCGGAGAATTTTTTTAGTGAAATTTTCCGGAAAGAGTTTTCATGGCTTTGGAGGCAGATTTATCGAACTTTTGTCTTTTTTTTCTAAATAGAGATTTTGAGGTCTAATGAAGGCAATTTTTGGTTTAGGGCATGGAACGTCGCTGGTTTTAGGATTATGGGTTTATCGTAGGTAAGATGAGGTGTGAGACGGATGTTGTGTCCAGTGAAAATATTTATTGGACGCCTAGTTAAGGTTTTGTAGTTTTCTGGACAATTTAAGCAGCCGTAATTCACACTGAGGATACACGTGGGTCGGAGCCATAATGTACAGTCATGGACAAAAGTTTGCGGGATGCGGTTTCCTGAAAAAAAATATTTTTGTGTGACCGAGCATAGCAGGTCGATAAAGAACACTTAAGCACAAGGAAACGTGCCTGTTCCATAATCTGAAAAAATTACAGCAAACTGGCAAGTGAGGCATCGCAGATTTTTTTTTCCCCTCCGTGAGTCTGCGTCCCGCAATCTTTTGTCCATGACTGTACACATGGACCAAGAGTGTGAGCGCTGTCGGTGATTCGTCATGAGCTGCCATGTGACCCAGGTGAAATGGGAGAGGATCGGCTGATGGTGAAATAGAAAAGTAGCTCGGGGTAAAACCCGGGGTGGGTAAAAAGTTGGATGAGCACTAAGCAGAGAGCAGGGTAGCGCCTCAGTACTAGATTATTGAATAGTATGCACGTAAACCAGGAAAATTATGATGCTTAGTCTCTGTTGCTTTCGTCGCTGTCTTGATGACAAAAAGAGAGAAGATTCCAGTGACCTCTAGTATTTAAATAATAAAGACAGATAAGTAAAGCGAGGCCTTGAAATCCGCGCCCTCCAGTGATGGGGGTTCGTCTAGCTGTCACACTCCTGACCTAGAGAGCTTTTTGTCTTCACATTGCAACGTAAACCTGGCTTTACGGAAATTTATCCTTGGCTGAGTTGCTCTCAAGGCGACTGCAGGCAGCAAGCCGTCCCCATTGTGAGCGCCATCCAGCGCTGAAAAGTGTAAACAGAACTCAGTGAGGGCGGGCCCAGGAGTTTAATCCCGGCTTTGATGCTTATTCACTAGAGAAAAAGTAAGAACTATAGCAACCAAACCACATGGCATGAAGAATAGAAGGATTTTTCAGGTCTTCAATAAAATCGAGACGTCTTAGACCAGGAGGACAATGATCCGCACAAAGCTCGTCTAGGCTTCAGAACGACTATCTCACCTCAGTTGAAACGCGGAGAGGAAAGTCGTGCTTCAAAAGTTTGAGTCGGTATTTTTGTCTTGGCTTGCGTTGTTCCGACCAGCAGTCACGTTAGGGGTCAAGTTGACCGCCTCTCGGCAAATACCACTTTTACGGTTATACGAGCCAACATTACTGGACACAGTCCTGCAGGTTGTCACGCACGCGGCACTATGCCCTGGATGCACCTCTGTTTTCGAGGGCCTTTTTTTTCTTGTTACTGACAGGACTTCTCCTGAACCCCTCATACGCTCTTTCATCAGCTTGCTTCTGTGTAGTTTTTTTAGAGCGCAGCTTTTATGCGCCCGCTCGCGGGTTGAGCCACTTCACCGCCGTAGGTGTAACCGAGATAAACCATAAATAAATAAATAAAAATAAACATTTCCGTGACTGGGATTCGAACCCGCGGCGCCGCGAGCAGATCAGCTTCGCTGGGCACTGCCCGAGAGCAGTAGGCTATGATCACGCCTCGTGTTGTTTCTGTTGTTGCCTCAAAAACGATGGCACATTGTTGTTGTTGTTGTTGTTGTTGTTGTTGTTGTTGTTGTTGTTGTTGTTGTTGTTGTTGTTGTTGTTGTTGTTGTTGTTGTTGTTGTTGTTGTTGTTGTTGTTGATGATGATGATGTTGTTGTTGTTGTTGTTGTTGATGTTGTTGTTGTTGTTGTTGTTGTTGTTGATGTTGTTGATGTTGTTGTTGTTGTTGTTTCAAATACGATGGCACATACCCACGGTGGGGTATTGGCATTGTTAAACTGCAACACACTTTCGCTCTTCTCCTTCTTTTGTTTCTTTTTAATGGCAACTTTCGCGCTGTGCATTGCGCTGTGCATTGCACATCGTTGTCGTCTTCAACTAATACTGCTATCGGACTAATATACACATTCTCGCGCGCTGTGCATCGCACACCGTCGTCTTCATCAACTAACACTACTATTGAATTAATGTCGAACTAGGCAAACTATATGAAAGAGTGATCATAAATAGGCTCCAAAACTATGTGTAAGACAAAGATCTCATGCCGCACACCAAGATTGGGTTTCGGCCCGAGCTACTGACGCAAGCGTGCTCCACTACTCAAGGAAGAGGAGTTAACCGAAGTTCCCAAGTATGGCGAAAACGTCATCTTCGCTCTCGCTTTGAAGGGGGCTTTCGACAACGTGAGCGCCACTCGGCCATTCAATATGAGCTCGATACGCTAAACAGCGGCAGAAAGATTCGCGAATACGTCAAGGCCTTCGTAACGCACACGATTCGACGATCGATGCGGGGGACCTGAGGACGAACGCTTTCCACATGCCCAATAAAGCCACGCCTCAGGGGTCGCTGATCTCCTCGCTCCTTTCCAACATTGCCATGGAGGAGCTGGCGAAGAGTCTGAACTCGATCGAAGGTATCAGGCATGCAATGTATGCAGATGATATCACGATGTGGACGACCGAGGGATCGATCGGTGTCAAGGACGAAAGATTCCAGCGTGCGGCCGAATCTGTGGGTGGTTATGCAACATCCTGCGGACTGATGTGCTCCCCCGAGATGTCCGAGTTTCTCGGTACGACAGCCAAGTTGACTTTCACGTCCGAACTCTGATTCTGGAGGACCTTCCGCTCAGATTACTAGGAACGAGGATACAGCAAAATCATAGAGCCGATCACACGACACGGATTCTGTCTACGAGAACGGCACATGTAATGAGAATGATTACAAGAGTCGCCTAAGAAGGGGAAGATGAAAGGAGCGTGACCTCACCCCTGCCCAACCCAAAATCTAAATTTCAGGGCCCGCCTGTTTCGTCGGTTCAAAGATACAGTAGGCCAAGGTTCCGCTGTAGCTCCGCTATGAATATAGAAGTGGCAAGGAATTAAAACTTAGCCATCCACCTGTTTTTTCCTCCATTTTTGGAAATGGAGGAAACTGTCACCGGCAGTACCACCGTACTGTAAGTTGTAAGCATAGAATGAGCGCCATTGTCTATTATGTGCACTGTATACAGAATTCACATGTTCATCGGCTTATATCAGCGAGCTCTATATGCTTTTGTTTTGTAAGGAGGCTATAAGTTGAAAGATAATTGTCTACAAAGATGGTATGTGTAGAAAGACGCATCCTTGTCTCCATTTCAAGCATTACACTACGAACTTCGTTCACAAACTACATCAATAGCAGCTATAGACTAACTGCCCCTAATTGTAATTATGACCACAGGATCCGTAAGTTCATACTGTAGAAACGGAAAGAAAATTATTCTCACGTGTGCTTCACTGCATGACAATAACTGCCAAATGGGCGCCCGCATTTTCCCAAGCTGGGGTATCTAAGGTGGCTCATAATGTGTCTGCAGTAAAAAGTGATCGCTGCTGTCCTGAGTTCCCTCGATAATGGCGTGCAGACTGAACACAGATAGCGTTGTGCAGCGACTTTTCAACGTGCAGTTTCTTCACCTGCAAGGTGTCTCACCTGCAGACAGGTCCAATCCCTGCCTTTTATTTCCGACACTCTGTACCTTATATCCGGCGATCTGTTGTGACTAGTAGGGCGTCGCGTACCTTTCCTAATCACGAAAGCGCATCGCTCGCCCAGTTGGCATTAGCTGATGGGTATTTGCGGGTAGTACTCGCTGTTAGTCTATGCGTCATGTTCCTTCCGTCTGTTCGCCTTAATTCGGGTGCAAAATCTTCCTCTGTCGTGTTGTCTCTACTTACGTACCTCTTTTTGTTTGCACTAAATGTCTCCAACATTTTTTCGCGTTCACTGGGTTCTGCAAGCCATAAATCGATTGGGCCTTTTCTTAAGGCATTTTAACGTGTAATTTGCTACCGCACAAGGGGATTTCTGCTCCATACGTCTTAGCAAAGGTGATAAGTCCACTACGTCCTTCCTCTTGTCCTCTGTTTTCATTTTGTCCACCACGTCAGCGTACAGCACCGAGAAGCAACCGACCGGATGCTTACTTGGTTCTGCTCTTCCTTTTGAACATTAGCATCTTATCTGTAGGAAGGGAGATAATACTGCTGGGTAATACTATCACCTACTAGTATTATAATAGAAAGATATAAAGATAGAAAACGGCCAGAGTGGGTGAGGGAACAAACGCGGGTTAATGACATCCCATTCAAAATTAAGAGGAAGAAATGGGCTTGGGCAGGGCATGTAATGCGAACGCAAGATAACCGATGGTCCTTAAGAGTAACGGAGTGGATTCCAAGAGAAGGCAATCGTAGCAGGGGGCGGCAGAAGATTAGGTGGGCGGATGAGATTAGGAAGTTTGCAGGCATTGGGTGGGCGCAACTGGCAAAGCCCAGAGTTAACTGGAGAGACATGGGAGAGGCCATTGCCCTTCAGTGGGTGTAGTCAGGCTGATGATTATTATTATTATTATTATTATTATTATTATTATTATTATTATTATTATTATTATTATTATTATTATTATTATTATTATTATTATTATTATTATTATTATTATTATTATTATTTAGTTATAGTAGAGATAAAAATAGTAATAACAGCAATAACTGAACAGTAGAGATGCGGGATAATAATTGCAGGCAGTGTCAGGTGGGACGACACTCACGGAGCTGGAGCCTACTAACAGCAGCGTCTCTCCAGATTCGCCAGCCACGACTGTGTCAGCCGCTGCTAATGATTTAACATGTTAGGGTCTAACATTGGGGCCCTAAAGAAGACCTCCGGGAAGGCAAACGTTTCCGTAAAAGCCAGCTAGATTTAAAAATTATGCCCAGAAGTGAGACCCTACTGTTACTGCTTTTGGTGTTGTTCGAAGCTTCTTCGGGCAGCACGGACGGTCAGTTCTCAAAGGCTCATGCGATTCGCTGCTCCATATATAGACCTAACATCGTTAAGAATAGCGGTGTTCTCTGGGAAAAAGAGTCCCAAATTATCATGCGATGTGCTGCCTCTCGATATTTTGTTTGTTTCGGTTTTTACCTCTGGACAGACTCCTGTGGAGCTGACGAGTTTCGCAGCGGCTTCTATTGCCTCCTGGCCGCAAAAGAAACTGTAGTACTGGCAAAGAAATTGCTTTTTACATGCCCTGTTTCTCGCTTCACTCATCACGCTACATACATACATGACATACATACATACATACATACATACATACATACATACATACATACATACATACATACATACATACATACATACATACATACATACATACATACATACATACATACATACATACATACATACATACATACATACACACATACACACACACACACACACACACACACACACACACACACACACACACACACACACACACACACACACACACACACACACATACATACATACATACATACATACATACATACATACATACATACATACATACATACATACATACATACATACATACATACATACATACATACATACATACATACATACATACATACATACATACATACATACATACATACATACATACATACATACATACATTTTATTGAACATAACTATAGAAGAATTATACCTATATTCGTCCAGAAGGCGTGGCTCGGCCGTCACAACCTTAAATACCCACGGGCGCCAAATAATCAAACATCAGTTCGTTGCACTTTTGTGTGTAAGAGATCGGCCTCAGCAGCCAAGCACAAAACATTTGTACACCGTCGCAAAAAATTTTACCCATCCGCTAATACACGTGAAACAACAGTCATGCGTATACTTCTATCGCAAGTCAAGGACTCCCGCGTTTAAAATTAAAGACGGCGAATTCGCCACTGTGTCCCATTCTTTTTCCATCTTTCTGCGTTTTTTTCTAGCACTAAGGAACCGTCAAGAAAACACAACTTTAGCAACGAAAAAAGCGAGCCGACAGTTTAAAGGGCGGTCACGCAATCTTGTTCCTGGTCGGCCGGGTCGCTGTCGATCCATTAGAGACAGTCCAAGATTGTCGAGTCTACGCGGCTCGTGGGCGCCTAACGAGCTCGTCTAACGTCGCCGTCCGCCCCAAAAGTCCTGAGGTCTCGAGAGGCTAATGCGGTGAATTCGAAAACGAGGTTGTGTTCTTTCTTCTTCACTCACTCACACCATTATCTTTTCTTTTCCTCTCATCTTCCTTTCTTGTAAATTCACCTTAGCATCGAAATAAAACTTTGGGCTGAATGGTCTGCACCGACAAAACTACCCGGCAACCTCATCAACCCCCACTGCACCATTTTATCTGCGCTTTCATGAGGAGTTTATTGTTTTTTGTGCAATCAGACGACGTAGGAACGAATTCGGGACGATATAGTGAGCTGGACTTAGTTGAGTCTCTTTCGCTATAATTATCTCGACTTGCTCTCCCGCACAAGCTCGGTGCGAACGTGTCGTCAAGGTTGAATTAGGCAAGAGAGGAAAGCTCCGCAATCGGCGCTATAAAATCCCAGCTTTATGAGCCGTCGTTACGCCTTATGTGTCCGGGAAGAAAGAGGCTTGGCCAGCGCTTAAGGTGTGCAGAAGCGGTGCGCGACAGGCCTCGAACAAAATCAAAAGCTTGCGCAATACCGTCGATTCGGGCCGAGACGATTGCCGTCGGTGCGAAGAAAATTGCAAGAATTGTTTAACTCTTATTGCCGAACAAGCAATCGGCTCAATTTCCTCCAAGGTCTTACGTAAGCGCGAGCGCAGATGGAGCCGGTGAATGTGTGCGCGAAAGATAGCGGAAACGTGGGCGCGAAACTAGGAAGCGCGGTGGTAATGAAGCACCCAGAAATGTTCGAAAAGTAAGAAGCATTATAAAAGACACGGCAGGTTTGCTAAGGCGCGAAGTGTTCGCTAGGCAGTGTAAATTGGTTCTTCTCTCCAGACAAAGCCCATACTAACCGACGCTGATAGTACGCGCGTAGACTCGATGGCCACTAAGTAATGCAGCCATTGAACTTTCTGGTGCTCTCTGACAGTTGCACAATGTCGCACCTCGTGACCTTTACTATATTGCACCGGTCAGCGACGGCAATGCGCTGTCTTTTGCGTTCCTGTTCACGGCATACAATATTATCTTTAAACGGCTCTGGCTCGGACATGTGCCTACAAATATCTGTAAGAATTGCTCGACGGCTATTGGGAGCGCAGGCTTGAGATCTGAATTGCGTTTTGTCAGTTGTTTCTTTGATTGCGACAGCAGGTTTACTGTGTACCATGAAACCGCGCAAAAAAAGGACAAGGGACGAGGAAGAAACCAACAGGACAGAGCGCGGAGCGCGGTTTCTTCCTCGTCCCTTGCCCTTTTTTGCGCGGTTTCAAGATGCACTCTACTAATAGTCACCAACTAGCCCGTCTCTCTCTATTATTACTGTGTACGCAGAAATAATGCTGGTCTGCGGTTTTTTGCAAAGCAGTGGCGTCGGTTTTCCGTGTGTGCACCAACTTTTTTGCTCGTGAACGCAAAATGCGAGCTCAGGAACAGTCGAAAAAAACATCCAGCGGTTTAGCATTGCAAAGCACGAAATATTAGTGAAAGAATGGTGGACCGCTCAAATTTCGACGGTGGGACAAACCTATTCTGGGGGTGTCCCAAGTGGTTCCGTACGTGAGTCAACTTCGTTTTCAAATTTTCGGGGTGGGCCAACCAAATTTCAGGGGTGGCCCGACCCCATTTCTGGAGTTGGACCAATTCCATTTTCAGACTATATTGTCTCAAAATGGAATAGGCCAAGCCTGTCTTCCACCCGAGCACACCCAGATACACCACCAGTAAATTCGGCCAAGTTCATTCAAAGCGCCAACTTCAGGTGCCCTAACCGTATTTGGGACATCCATCATGTGCGATACCGCGTGTTGCTATCCTTACCCTGCAGGGCCATCCCCAAAGTGAGCTTTGCTTGGTGTCCCACACTTCTTTAAAATTAAAACTGCCAATGTCATTTCAAGGTTGAATTTCGGGTGGCCATAACCATGTCCGGGACGTGCTTCATGTGCTATACAATGTGTTCACATCTTTGACTTGCAGGGCTATCCCCAAAATTGAGCAAAATTGAGAAGAGTATTCATCGCAGCGCGAAAGAAATCCACCGCAGTGACTGCTACCGTTCTATTTTTCTCTCCTCTGTTGTTGTTGTTGTTGTTGTTGTTGTTGTTGTTGTTGTTGTTGTTGTTGTTGTTGTTGTTGTTGTTGTTGTTGTTGTTGTTGTTGTTGTTGTTGTTGTTGTTGTTGTTGTTGTTGTTGTTGTTGTTGTTGTTGTTGTTGTTGTTGTTGTTGTTGTTGTTGTTGTTGTTGTTGTTGTTGTTGTTGTTGTTGTTGTTGTTGTTGTTGTTGTTGTTGTTGTTGTTGTTGTTGTTGTTGTTGTTGTTGTTGTTGTTGTTGTTGTTGTTGTTGTTGTTGTTGTTGTTGTTGTTGTTGTTGTTGTTGTTGTTGTTGTTGAGGGTTCCGGACAGTGGAGGGCTCCGGACAACATCGGCCTCCTGAGTTCTTTAACGTGCACTGATGTCGCACAGTAGACAGGCCTCTAGCATTTCTTCTCTATAGAATTGCGACCGCCGCGGTCGGGATTGAAATCCACGTCTTTCGGGTCAGCAGCCGAACACCATAACCACCGAGCGACCGCGGCGGCTAAATCTTTTCAGAATCTTGTAAAATCTTCATAATCGTAGTCGTTGTTTTGGTGTTCTTTCGAATTCCTCAACATATACAACTCAGCGTGCGCGTTTAAGAAACCGGATATGCTTTCCATGCACCGTGAAGCAAACCGGCACCCTGCGAAGCAACTTCTTGAGCTGGGTTGAAAACAAAATCTGCTGGTAGTTGTTTCGCATCATTATAATTAATGCAGTGAACCAGGATATGCAATGACGGGAAGGAGAGAACAGAACTTTGACCGTTATTTACTGGCTGCCCGAAAGTCCTGGTGCGCTGAAAGAAATATGGAAAAAATAGGAAAAGCAAAAACTCTCAAAGACACGGAGAAGCAGAGGAGAAGCAAAAGTTTGCGCTTTCGGAAGCCGTTACTCCTGGCGCCTCGGAAACAGCCGCCGTTTACATATAGGGCACAGATGAAGATACGGCAGAGCAAACAATCGCAGTGCGTATTCCTTTTTTTTTATTACTATCATTTCTTCTTTTTCCCCAAACAAATCGGGCACAGCTGTATAGGAAACGGCGAAGCAAAATGAAAAACATTCGAGCTTTAGTTATATGCCGGCCCAAAGCGTACAAGTCGAAAACCCAAATTCTTTATCAAAAATGCTGCAAGATATCTGCATACCAAAGCAACTGACGCATTATGAAAGTCTCCTCTCTTTTTTAATTTCTTTGTTTTCTCTCAGCGAACATTTAATCATAGCTTTGTTATTCTACTGAACGAGCAAAAATCCATAATTGATAGTGCAGCAAAATTTGCGACAGTGTCTTTTTTTTTTCGTTCCCATTCCCGCCACGAGTCTGCTTAAATCGCGCCTCCTATGTTCTTTTTTTCTTTCGTTTTGTTTCCTTCCATCTTTGTTTCTTTCAGTCCTTCCTTGTTCCTTTTCTCCTTCCTTTGTTCACTTTCGCACAACAAGGAAAAGGAAACCACTTTTTAACAAAACTTTGACGCCCGCTCCACAGACCGATAAAATAGAGACGCGGGAAATCTACGACAGGCCACACGCGCGAACTCTGAGATGAAAGGAATGAAAATTTGTGAATATCCAAGAGAAACTTTTAAAAAAAAACTGCGTATCTTTGGAACAGACCAACTTTCTACTATCAACTTCTTTTCTTTTTTCCCGGCACATCCCCGTAAAGAACATCGCCCGCGTGAATGCACGCCAAAAAGGAAACGTTGCAATTCAAGCGGGGCGAATTCAATGTAGACACTCATTCGGTGCTCAAATATCATTACAGCTCGCAGAGCCACGCGGCCCGCTTTGCGCAAGCATCCAATGCAGTGCAGCCAACAGGCCCGTCGAGGCCAGAAACAATCCAGCAGAGAAGAAATGAAGAAAATAAATGGTGCGGAATTGAGAAGAGGAGGCGACTTCTGCAGAAATCCTTCCTCTCTGTTTTGCTTTAGCTCTTATTGTTTCTTTTCTTGAGTCTTGTGAAACACTGAACAACGCAGTTTGTCTTTGTTTTTACGAAGTTGCAAGAACAGTCCCTGAAGTTGCAGAACCCGGCAGTAAAGTAAAGGCGCAAAGTCGAAATGCCATGAAAGCGAAGCGCGTATGCGCGCTGTTGGCAGCGCAACGCAAGATTGGGCTTTCAAATACTTCCCTGCTTTTTGCGTCCAAATGTACCTGCCTCGAACAGGCATCGTGCACAAAGCAAGCTTGTGTTTGATCAGTGTTAACGACGAGAGGAATTCCTCTCAGCGTAGGCGAGTTCCCAATTTTTTCGCCTCGGGAAATCGCCGACTGTGCTGAATGCGACTCAAAAGAACAAACTGACAAAATGAAGCTTATTATACTGCTGAGGATAAAAGAACACCCGCTCAGTAATGTCAAGAACTTGTTTTTCTCTCAGGTACGCTGTAGTCAAACAGATAGTACTCTTTATTAGTTGCGCTGTGAAATTAAACAGTTCCTGTAAGCGCCTCTGCGATAACAATGTTTGCGCTGCGTGGGTGCAGCTTGTTCAAGCGGAAACGGTCGTTGCTAGGTTTGTAAATCGTAGATAACGAATGGCCGAATACCTTGTTTCCGTGCTTATGCACAGCAAAGAAAGAAAGAAAGAAAGAAAGAAAGAAAGAAAGAAAGAAAGAAAGAAAGAAAGAAAGAAAGAAAGAAAGAAAGAAAGAAAGAAAGAAAGAAGAGAGAGGTGTAATTAGGCTACGGCTGAGTTAAAGCGTTCGACGAGAGCCATGATTTTCCTTCATTTTCTCCACCTTCTTTTCCCCTTCCTCATCTCTTCTTTCTCTCTTCTTATTCTCTTTCTTCTCCTTTCTGTTCTTATTCGATCGTCTATTCTTCTCTCGGCTTGGCTTCTGTCTTCTCCTCTTGAAATTTCTCCTTATTCTCTGTTTTCTTTTTTTCGCCTCTTCTTTTTATCCTCGCTTCACTTCTGGCTTTGCTTGCCTTGGTTTGCCTCGGCTTGTCTTGGTTTGCAGATTACTACAAATGCGAGAAAAACTGGCTAAAGTTATACGACCACCCAAGGTGGGTTCCAAGGAACGGTACTCTGCGTAAAAGAAAGATAATGAAATGAAAGAAAAAGAAACAGAGGTAGCAAGAAAAAGGAAGAAAGGAAGAAACGAGATGAAACCAAACAGAACAGAGAGAAAACGAAAAGGAGTTCTTACCGAGCACGTCAAAGACACGCAGCCTCAAAGAAGCCTGGTAGAACGCGGTAGACGCAGTGGAGAAAACAACAGCCAGACGGAGTGGCGCTTTGCGACCGGTTCTCTGCGTCTCTTCTGCGCCTGAGATGCTGGTCACGTCCTGAGACAGGGAGCACAGCTGCACCTCCACATATGAAACAGTAGCGCGCGGCTTCCCACTGACCTTCTTTTTTTTTCTATTCTATGTTGAGCTGTGTCAAACGGTCTGTTTTTGTGTCGGCGCAGCTGAAGAGGGGGCACCTCTTAAAATCCAATTCAAGGATCAAAAATGCTGCCGCACCACAACAGCAGTGATTTTAGAAAACGTGTTCCGCTTTCCTACTATGGCCTGTGTCACCCCAGTGCGAAACATGGAGGTTCACGGCGTCTTCGACTTTCCTCAGGACCGAGGCATAGCGTATCAGAAAGGAATATGTCTGCCTTTTCGCCAACACCACTGTCTCTCTGTCGTTCTCCCTCTTCCTTAATCCCTGGTAGGAGCTAATGAAAAACAACTTCCTCACCCCCCCCCCCCCCCCCCTCGGGAAGCACTTTCTGTGATAAATTCACATTCGCCCCCATTTGTTCGACCAAAAAAAAAAAAGTTCCATGAATGTACTGTGCTCACGAATATCATGTCATTTTATCGATATTGACCTCATCATCCGACCATCGCAGCAGCATAGTTGGGTCTGTCTCTTCTCCTGGCAGGCAAAAGCCAAAGACTAAAAATAAGGGTTAAAATGATCCCGCTGTCCCAATTACTTCCAAACACCCTGACGGCCACCTGACAACGGGGCACTCCAATTATCTGCGCTATTAGACCGACTGCGCGACGGTTGAAATAGCGGCGGTAAATACGTCCACGGCGTTTTATGCTCCTTTTAACGGCCGGTTCAGGCCCACTAGTTTTGCACCCTCTCATATCTGAACGCCTCGCCGGTGGCAGGGCCTTGATTTAAATGAAGCTGCGTGTGAGCATATAGTTCCTCGCCCACCGTACATGTCCCCCTGAAATCATTGGCAATCTTCCTTTGTTCGTTTTTTTTTCATCACATTCATGTCACCCACGTGATAAGTGACCTGCATTCGGTGTGCGCAGTTTGAAGCGCTGCGTTACCTGAAACTTTTGCCATTTCTGGTCATCTACTCAACCAATGCGTCCTAGTCAGGATAATTTGTAAAATCTTGTCTTTGAAGGGACATCGGCCAGAAAAGTATTACAGTCGTGTCGCTTCTCAACCCTGCTGATTTAACGCAACGGCGTTAAGGCCCCAATTCTGCAGAACATCCGGCGTCGGTGTTGTGAGCGAAAAATCCCCGGAGAAGCAACATATGTGGGCCACCCAGGTCGCGTTATCTTCTGGCGACTTCCCAACCTGGACACCATCTTGTGAGCAAACTCACTACAGCGGCAGGTAGCACTTAAATTAATGATTGGTCGCGAGAGGTTGCTCGGGAAGAGTAACGTGGGCCGCACAAGCCCCACAGGTGGCAGCACCTGTCATCGCTGGGCAGTGGCACATCGCTTTAACCACTGCATTACTGCGCCAGGTGGGGCATGAGGTCTCCCAGGAATCCATGAATGTAAAGTTGAGAATGACCAATTCCGCATACACGAGCACTAACCCGTTAATGCTAACGCGTCATACCCTTAAGCCGGGGCTAAGTGTCCCCTTAAATTTTTGTTGTCCTTGTTAATGGTACCTTAACTTATCGCACTTCCTTTATGGCCATGGAAGGCCAGATTGCCGTACCGGTAGTAAAACTTGAAACAAAAAAGGACGAAAAGTAATAAAGCGTGGCATTTCCAGTCCTGGAAAGCGCAATCAGTACCGAATCGACAGATGAAACAATACCATTCGGAAGAAAACATTTGAGCTAAAAAGAAAAGCAATAAAATAAAGAAATTGTTCAGTCAGTTTCACACATTTTTCAGTCGCGTTTCTACCCAGGGCTCTACGATTCCTTGCTCTTTTAAGATATGTGCAAGTCATATACTTCGCGCTTAGCTTGGAACCATTGTTTGGTTTTTGGCTTTATGGGGTTTAACGTCCCAAAGCGACTCGGGCTATTAGGGGCGCCGTAGTGGAGGGCTCTTGATGCACTGAACTGCACGTGCACTGAAATCGAATAGTACACGATATTCGACCATCTCGCCTTCATCGACACGCGACCGTCGTTGCCGGGATCGAACCCGCGTCTTTCAGGACAGCAGGTGAACAACATAACCACTGAGCCACCACGGCGGCGCAAATATTGTTGCAGGGGTGATTCGGTCCACCATCACGTTGGTCTGTGACCATGAGCGCGTACGCATCGAACTGCAAATGTATTGTGTAATGAGCCCAGCAGAGACAATCTTGGCCATCACTACAATCTAAGCGGGTCCACTGCAGGAGGAAGGTCCTTCGCAATGGCCACCAATTATTTCGCTTTTGAGCTAACCGCTGCTACATTATGCCAGCAAGTTTCCCAGCCCCACCACTGCACCTTTCGCGTGGCGGCACTTATTACAGTCTACTCCGCCTCCTCGAACGCGCTCTCACTCGAATGACCCGCCGGTTGTCTGTTTAGCGTATTGTGCCCTTTGCTCACCTCCATTTAATTTTCTTATTTACAGCTAAATTTCTCCTAACTCGCGTTTCCTTCTTAACGCTATTATCTTTCGGTCCTTTATCCTTACACTTATGACGTTTTTTTCATCACTTATTGCGGTGTTCTAAGCCTCACTTCAGGACTTTTTCTGGTGCCGTGAAAGTTTCGGCCCTATGATAGATTCACGGAAACGCGTCTATTGTTGAGCATTTTTTTTTATTGCAACAGTATGCCTGCTGGCATAATGTATTGTTTACAGATATAGATACATACTGGACTTTCGAAGGAAGTTCAGTAACGTCCGGTGGTGGGGCCTAAAAATCCATTCTTCTACATCCGGTAGACGGCCTGGGGGCGGTCCCCACCGGAGCAGGTCACCTGCTTTCCTCTTCGGGAATGTAGTTAAGCATAAGTTGCAAGTGACAGCCAAATTCACACTATCCCACTCTTATATTCCCCTGCCATCTTCCCCCTCACTCTTGATCAGTGCGGTTAGTACTTAAACAGAACAAATACGGTTCTGATTATCGTTCATTTTTGGTACATGTGTGATAACCAGACTGTCGTAGTGCGCCAACTTCCTTTCATGTTTCGAGAAATTAAGCAACACCGCTCAATAAAAGCCGCCTCTCTCAACGCGTGAACAAAGTTAAACGGCAGGAAAATATTGTAGTTGCGTAAGCAACTCTTCTCCATACAGTCTACCAGCGAGTGCCTAAAGGGCCTGCGCTCGATGCTTCTTTTATCCTTCCGCGTGAATACTCCCCTCAGTGACGAAGCTGCCGACAGAGCACATACCCTCGGTCGATCAATCACTGCATCGATTTCGACCTTACAGCATCACGTTATGCTCGCTTCTGTTTGATTAAAGGTCTTCCGCCTGTGAAGCACTTAGCGCACGCGCTCGCCTCAATACACGGGGGTTCAATCAATCACTCGCTGCCCACGAATAACGTACGCGGTAACTCGACGTGCAGACCTCTTGAGAGAGAACGAAGCAATTCGCAAACGTCTTGTGGTACACTAGTCCGCTATTTTTATGAGCGAGTAATCTTTTGTGTTGCTCATTCCTTTCTTCTGCTCTATCGCTGCGATTCCAGTAAACGTTTGTCGAAAATGGCCTGAAATGCGTGGAGCACTTTGACTCCCATTTCGAACAACTTCTAAGGAGTATCCCTTCAGGGAGACTGCTCTCGGGACAGTCATTGTCGCTTAGCAGCGTCACAAGAACTAAAGACAGGAACACTGACGTTAATGAAACACTACCACCACGCTGAGATCAATGCGTTCGTATTTGCAATAGTTGGAAGAAAGCAGAGAATGAAGTCGAGCTATTTTATTAACTTGAGTGCAAAACCAGCAAACGTACGTGACGCGTTTGTTGTTTTCCTGGGTTAAATTCGTGAAAATTTTCCCGAACAGTGTGAACCAACTATGTTAATGTAACCGTGGATGGCGGTGAGTCAGGCAGGAGAAGAGATTAGGAAATGTTTCGGGACGTGGTAGCTAGCTAGGCCTAATTGTGATGGCTGCATATGGCAGCTGTCAGAGCGTATTTCTTTTGTAGTGGACACAGTTTTTATCATGTTGATGATGATGATGAATAAGAAGACCACATTTGAAAATGGTTCGCAAATGCTGCACAAGTGAGTAAACGCCGAACACAGTAGATAAGACACTTACTATACAACGCGTGACCTTTAGTATGTGTGAGCACTCGTGCTAGTTAATGCACCTGGTTACAGCTAACCCCAACCTTAACTTTGAAAAACCTTAATAGCTATACAGAGAAACGGCTATTGTTCATGCAAAGGACGGAGTAGAAGTCTGTACAGTCCGCTGGAGACAAATCAATTTTTTGCCTTCGTTGTAAAGAGCCATGGCCTAGTTTCGCACGGCCTCAGGGCTTGAACATAATTAAAACCCTGGGCTCCACTTCTCATCTTATTTTCTTCGCGCTTCACATTAAGGCGCTACTGAACAGCTCCGTCCACTCCATGAATCTTCTTAGACAGTGCCATGCTGTATGAGAAAGAAGAAATGAAAAATCGACTCCTGCACCTCCACATAAAAGTGTCAGGCTGTCCCTTTTTTTTTTGTTAAAAAAGACTGCCTCAGTTTGATGAATGAGACATCTTGCATGCGGCCTATTCAGTCAACTACAAAATGGAAGGCATTGCAGACGGGCTTCCATTCTTTCTGGTGACGCTTTACATCGAGTCATATATATTCCTCTGTCAGTCATTTCGACGCGCGAAGCGAATAGTAGACGAATTTGCTAAGTTTGTGGACTTCAGTTTAGAGAACTCCATCTTCTATGCTGTTTTTCTTCTTTTCTCGAGGACATTATTTCGTGCTCTGTGCCATTAACCTCCCCACTTGGGAAACGTGCCGAATCCCCCATAATCGAAATTTCCACCAATTACACGAGTACATATTTTACACAAGCTCGGCGTCTTCATTCGCTTCGGCGCTCTGCAGCGTTTTAAGCTTGGACTTGCTTGTAGCTATTGAATTGGTACACGACTTTCAAAACAGTCCACAATGCTCATGACTAAAACGTACTGACTTTTCTCAGCATAACTGTCATCCTTCTTGCTGGACGGCTCAACATCCTATCCGGTTCGCAGCCAGGGAGCCCAAATTATTCCCCTCTAGACTTTACTCGTTCATAGAGCTCTTTACTATTCATGTAATTCATATCTTCCGTGACTTGAGGCAATTATCACGGCCTGAAAACATTCTCATGCTAATGTGTCCTCATAAGTTGTATCACCATTCCTTTACGGTATACGCTCTATCCACTCCTCACGCAACGCACGTCCCATTGACATATCCTTACGCATCCTGCCCCCAAAGACCAATTAGAACGCACTCTCGACTAACTCCCGTACATCAGGATTGGATCGACAAATACCCTACGAGGTCACCCTCTGTTAGTCGGTCTGTCAGTCTACAGCCCCACACACGTCGAATATGTATTTCCCTACTCTGAAATTGAACCACGTGGGTCACCCGATCTCCATATCGCCGTAGACAATGCAGATCACCTGTGCGCATGCGTGCCGGACCGCTTTCGACAACGGTCATTCTATGGGGAAAATGGGCAGTCTCTCTCTATACACACTATTCTTAACGAGAATCTATCAACTGTTCACGTGAAAAAGACGTCATGAGACTACACTTTCTCGCCTCGACGTCAGCAAAAACTCGGAGCATTAAACTGACGACAGCTGCTGATGTGAAAAAGAAGGCTGAGGACGACAACACGGGTGCTTACTTCGCCGATCGCTAATTTTTAAGTCTTCTCAGCGCCATCACTTAAATGTCAGCGCGCTGTGAAGCGCGCTAAGTGCACTTTAAAAGCGAAGAGTGCCACTTGCTAAAAGTGCACTCTAACACACTGCAGCTAAACGGCGTAACATAAGTGCACTCGCCGAAGTGCGCACTCAGGTTGGAGTGCGTTCACACAACACATTTTGAGGGCCGAGTACGTAGCCTCGACGGCAGTGGTGTTTTGGGCATAAAATGCACAATATAACAAAATGCGCATGCAAGTTGATTTTATCGGTTGTTTTTTGTTTGTGGAGCGGTTTTATGATAGCGACCAGCAAAACAGCACATCACAAAAACGCGTTGTAGACCACCATGTTTTGTTGTCCAAATTCTGGATATGCCAGGAACTTTTGTTTACCTGTTCCAGTATTACTACAAAATAAATTTCACGTGGCCATGACCGCACCTTAAGTTAATTTTTATGTGCTCTACTGCTCTAACCAAGCACAAATTCTGAAGGTTACGCTTACAGAGCGCCATTTTGGAAAGTTTCGCTTTTAGCCAGCCGCCATTTTCGTACCTACGAGCGCACTCTGCTTTCCCGTTTAGCCCCGCTTAGCGTAAAGTGCACATACTCGAGGGGCTGTAGTGCATTCCCTGCAAGTGCACTTTATTTTGCGAGCTTGACAGAAGTTTTGGAGGTGCACCAAGGACAAAATTAAGTTGGCTTTTGCAGATGGATTGCTTCATTCAAATCACGGAGGCCACTTTCACTAAAAGCGAAACCTTTTTACGTTACAAAGGGTAAAAAAAATGATATACAGATGTCGCTACCCCTGGCTGATTTCGCAATTAAGCTGCGTTGCGTCGACACAGTTGTTTGTCGCGGATCTCAGAGGCTATACTACGCCACCGTTCACATCAAAACGTTGATCAAGGAGTCAATTTCAGGGTGGGCGTCACGAGTTCAGTCAAGTGACAGCAAATTTTAGAACGCAGTTCTTAAGTACACGTTCGTGGGTTGAGCCGCGTTGCCGCAGCAGCCGGTGCAACCGAGACAAACCATAAATTAAGAAGTTAGAATAAACATCACCGCGAATAAAATTCGAACCCACCTTGGCGCGAACAGATTAACCTCGCTGACCACTGCACGAGAGCATTATACTATCGCCGCGGCTGATCACGCCCCGTGTTAAACTGCGACAATTCTCGCACTGTGCATTGCACATCGTCGTCATCTTCAACTAATATTACTACCGAACTAATATCGTCGCCAGGCGTGCCAACAACCCCCCAAAGCAAAACCAAAACAATGAGCCTACAGAGACTGAGAGCAGTAGGCTGTCGTCGCAGCCTAGCATGCCTCGTGTTAAACTGCTACACATTCTTGCGCTGTGCATTGCAAATCGTCGCCTTCTTCTACTAACACTGCTATCGAACTTATATACACAATCTCGCGCGCTGTGCATTGCACGCCGTCGTCTTCTTCGACTAATACTATCGAACAGATATCGTCGCCAGATGTGCCGACGACCCAGCAAAGCAAAACCATGAGCCTTCAGAGCTTGAGACACTAGTCCTTGGTCCTACACCATGAGGCTGCATAATGCCCTGAGTAAGCAGCCTCCACACAAATCTGAATGATTGCCTGTAAGATGGGCAATGTGAAAACTGGAAACATACGGAGAATGTCACACTATCTAGAACAAGAAGCAAAAAATAAAAGAACTGTTGTCACTTTTTTCTCTCAATAGCTGCTTTAGAAAAAACGTTGAGCTTTTCTCTACAGCGCTCATAACCTACCAATGTGCGAGAAAGTGACCGAATCGTTCTTTTCATCTCTGAGGCTGTTTCTAGTTTTATGAACGCGTCAACTCAATCTCTGAATTCATTACTTTTTTTCTTCCCCTATCTATCAGCTGGACTTTCTCATAAGCAAGAAGGTGGCGCGAACTAATCCGGGACACGAGAAGTATACGTACTTTTCATCTAATCCGCAGAATTGAGCAATCCTAAGCCGTCAAGAAGCAACAGGGGCACGGCTGGGACATTGACCTGACGTTAGATACAGATATATGGACATTTCTCAGCTTTTTTCGCTCCAGTTCTATTATGCTGATATGGAGGACAGTCTTAGATTCTTGTTTGTTGTGCATCGATTCTTTATTCGCAGGTACGTGAGTCGCGAAGGGTTCGATTTTTCATTTCCTTTCTATTGTCATTTTAATAAAAAAGTTGGGGATTCTTTTTCATAAGAATAAGAAAAAATAAATGACACTGGGCCTCCTTAAGTTTATCCCTGAAATTAAATCTCACTTTCGTTGAAAGCGAAAACCGTGGTGCAAGAAAAGACAGTTTTCGCCAGCATATCCTTCCACAATGCTTAGTTTTTTTTTCCGTACTACACCATGATTGCTGACTCATATAACTCATATATCTACAAGTCAAACTTTTTGCTATTGAACAGGCTGTAAAATCTTCGATATGTCAGTAACACTGTAAGTTTAAAAGTTTATTTTATCGCTTCAATAAGCTTATAATCTTATGCACTGCAGTGACGCGTCCCCGCTTACACAAAAAAACGCCCTCAAAGAAGTACTATACAGTCCTCGCCATGCACAGGTACAGTTGCAACACCAATCACTTCTTGTCACTGCACTGCGCAAGTACTGCAGATCGCAAAAGAAACTAGCTGAACAAAAATCTGAACCATTGCACTCGCATGTGCTCCAGGGAAAACCCGGCAAACTTTGTAATGACATGAGGCAAGTAGCATTAGGGAAAACTTTCTAACGAAGGCAACCTTCCTTTAACGCTCTGTAGCCGTGAAGAAAGTGTGATTAACAAAAAGATGGCGTATCACGCGTTGTAATTAGCACGGTATACCAGAAGTCGCCATGGCATGCTCTCTCTCTATACCTTTGTTACAGACAGTTAAAACGAACAAAGTTCTTACTGTGAGCAACTGAGTTGTTGCCAGCGTCTAATGAGTTTGTGCGGCGAGTTCGCTATCTCTCCTCGCTTTGTTAGCACGGCGCTGCGAGTCGGGCCCCACGCAGCTGCGAAGTGGTTGCTGAACAGCTTTTGGCTGTCGTGGACGCACTAATGAATTTGGTATACTCTTCGGCGCAAGTTCACTCGGGCTAGCGAGATCTCGACTGAGGAGAATCAAAAAGGAAACTAAAACCGTAGACCGCACGTCTAAAACCTCGGTCTTATGCTCCCTCGAATAAAAAATGCTTGGATAGAAAATTAGTACAAAATCACCTCCGCAGTTTCCCTTGCCTTTCGATTGTGGTAGTGGTATTTATGCACCGGCGGTATTGGCCTTTCAGTGTTCTGTCGGCGATTACTCCGCCTGAGTCACTGAATTGATTGAAAGCGACTATATATACCACTACCCCATAAGGGGGTATGGGAGGGTAAACCCACCAAAACAAAACGAATTTGTAATTCTGACAGAAAAATCGACTGCAATATGAGGAACAAACCTGCGAAAGCACGGCCTCGAGTGCCCGCTCAAAGCGGTCTAAATACCTCGCGGAAATGTGCCACGCGACCTGGCGTTTAAAAATGGCGGGTGGAGTTTGGAGGCCGGTTTGGTTATCGTTGTCTTTCGCGGTTTTCTTCATTAGGACGCCGTTACTTTATTTTCATTTTTTTGCTTGTGTGTGTGTGTGGAAAGTAAATGATGTCTACTAAAAGATAGTATATTGTTGGTCATGTTTACTTTTATAGCAGCTGTGCCGCTATAGTGTGCCCTTGTAGCGTGTTTCTTCTTTGTTGTTGTTTCCAGCATTGCGGTCGTGGTCGCTAGTGTTTCGAGTATCGAACGTATTACTTGCCCAGAAGATGGCACGATCATGCAGCAAATGGAGCATAACGATAACATTCAAAGGTAACCGGATCACTAGCAAGAAGGGCAGTGAGAAACCGGTACGATGAAGCGCAAACCTCACGTAACTTGGTGAGAGGATCGTTGGTGAATCCTTCAATGTAGACGGCTCAAGTACTGCTGGCTACCGTCTAATCGACTTCGCTATTCTCCGCAGCTTCTTGCGAGTTGTTGCTGCGAATAAATAGTGCAACAAGGGAGAAATAATTTTGGAAGAAGCTATTGACAAGCGAGACGGTTTCTGAACCTCCATAAATGTCACCTGCAGTGACAGCGGTGCTCTAAATGAGCTCGAAACATCCAGGCGTAGTGCTGGCAACGTCTCTGAAGTAAATCAATGGTTCGTTTATGCAATTCGGACCTGCGGAAAAGGAGTGGCATCAGGTCGCATAAAATGTGCATTATGTGTGGATTGTAATATTGCCCTCGACAGAATGGACAACGAGCGTGCTGACAGGACAAAATTCTGACTCCGCCAAGAGCAAGAAAGACGGTGGATAAAAAGGAACACTAAGAAGGGTTTTGGAGACATCTGCAAGAAAGTCAGCGGTATGCGAACATAAAACTTCATTCTTCTCAAATTGCGCTTTTTATGAATTGCTCAAATTCAGTGTACCTTTTCTCAAAAAGTATTCATCCGGTTCCAGTGAAACCTTGCACGCATGTGCTACAGCAGCTCGTAAATATTCTGGACTAAAAAAATCACTGATGAATTATACGATAACACTGGCAAGAAGTTAGCCTGAAAGACACCCCCCTGTGGCTCTGTGCATGCAGAGATATATTTTTGGACACAAACTCCAAGAGAATATAATATCTATTTAGTTCACATGTAACTTGTGGGTATTTAGAATAACACTGCCTAATATCATCACATTCCTCTTTGTGGTTGCAGAGAAAAGGTACATTGAATAATTAAACATACCTGAAATTATGGGCGTAAACCACTGGAAAGGTAAAATATCTAGACATAAACAAAGTGTCTCATGCTATACCCAGGGGCATCCTTTGTGAGCACATAAAAGTTGATGCGAATATCTGCACTCGTTTCTAAAATATTACGTTAAAATTAATATGTGCCATTTACCCCACCATACGACCACAAGGCCAGTGTGCTCTAAAAACTTCGCGTTTTGTAACTGTTCGCACGGTTCACAAACGTACTGCCGACATACGCCAGCGATAAAACGGATGAATGAACAGCCTCATGTGGGCAATGTGGGCATTTGGCGTCACATTTATTAACCTATTTCAACGAGTAGGGCTGTAATTATGTAGGCTGTGTGGGCTTGGCATCATATTTATTAACCTAATTCCCCGAGTAGGGCATCAAACATGTAGGCCATGTACGCACTTGACTTCACGTTTATTAACCGAATTCAAAGAGTAGGGCAGTAAAAGCAATGCATGGAAGTCAACAGCAGCAGCTTTAAAATGTGCACAAAGCGTCCTGTTTAGTGCGCTTTACTCTATATCTTCTTTACGTAATGCTCCACTTACTCCATTTTACTGCTCTATTCGAATAACTTAGATTACTTAATATTTAGCAGCTCTAGACAAACCCCTCCTGACTCACTGAAAATACCGTATTCTAATTCTCTGACCGCCTGTAAGCACTGAAGGGGAACCAAAAGCATATCAGCTAGAAAAGTCAAATCATTGCAAAAAATAACGCATATGCAACAAATATGCAGAGCGTCTGCACGATCGGGCACTCCTAGTGCTTAAAGATGATCTTTAAGTTCACATCCACGCTGACGTGTTGGGAGGAAGCTCTGAGTGCTTGGCCGAGTCCGATTTTTCTACTTTCTGCGTCAATTTATGCGCCAGTTACGGCGCCAACTTCGACACGATTCCGTGGCAGTGCTCGACCGAGATTGGCAACAATGAAAGCTACAAAAAGGCGGTGCGTGCTTAGAACAACGAGTATCGGCATTCACTGCGGCAGCGGTCGCTTTGTGGAATGTACCGTACGACTTGTCTATTGGCGAAAGGTGGACGGTGACACTCTAACTGGTATATGGCGCATGCCGACTCGTGGATAGCTCGTGACTGGGTAAATAAAATCGAGACTCACATCCCCGTCTTTTCTGCTAGCACTACGGAGGAAACAAGAAAGTAACCGTGGCACAGACAACGCAGCTCCTTCAAGGGACGCCCAGCGGCATGCGGATGCCAATTTAATTTCCGCTGCACAGCTGAAAAGTCAGAGAGTGCCCGGTATCTTAATAATAATAATTGGTTTTGAGGGAAAGGAAATGGCGCAGTATCTGTCTCATATATCGTTGGACACCTGAACCGCGCCGTAAGGGAAGGAATAAGGAGAGAGTGAAAGAAGAAAGGAACAATGAGGTGTCGTAGTGGAGGGCTCCGAAATAATTTCGACCGGTATCTGTCAAAAAGCGTTTTCTGTGAGTCACCTTTGCAGTGATGGCGACCTTCGTATTATTACAGAGGATGCTCTACCTCTTCCCGTACTTTATTCAGAAGCGCCGTCAAGGGAAAACAATGCCACAGAGACACAATCCGCGCCTGTCAAGAAGTCAACACTTGTCGTAGCATACAGGTAGGAAACCAAGCTTACGGAGGAGTAATATTAGTCCTAAGTACAGTTAAAACTCGGCGTTTCTTATTAATTACACCCTATTTCATGGCGCAATACTCTTCTAACAGTAATTAATTAAGTGTGGTTTAGAAGCATAAGTAAATTAGGCCATCTGCTCTAAACGCAGGGTCATTGTGTGCATCTCGTTTTTTAGTGCTCTGCGTTATGGAATTACTAAAGTTTGCTTAAAGTACAATTCTATTAAAAAGCTTAAAAGCAATTAAATTGTTTCTCTGTTTTCTTCTACACGTAAGAATAAAGCTCAGTTTTGTTATCTTTCTTTTTTCAGACCGACAACAGGTTCCTACAGGCCTTTTGAAAAATCTTGTTTGGATGAGGCGCTTCGGAGACAGTGATGTAAGCAGAGTCTCGCGGCAGAGGTCACCTTTTTGAAGGCATCTGATCTTAGGAAGCCAGTCGAGTCGTACGTACGACGTACGACGAGTCTTGAATAAAAGCACGATCCAAATCAGTTCCAATATTCGGCATAAAGCTCGCCGTCTCGGGCTTTCACAATATATAACAGCCAAAACCTCAGTTATAACGTGTTATTGTAAACAACCACGAAACAAAAATTTTATCAGTATATATTTCACTCAGTGTACATTTGGCAAATATATATGCCATCTTCTAACCGTGAATAAACAACGTTTCGAGCAAACTAATGAATATAACCGTGATGCATGTTATTTCATTTGCTGAAGCTACTCGCTTTGCTGGCTTTTTTTTTTGCTACCAGCGTAAATAGTTCTCCTAACGAACACTAAACGACAAGACAAATCGCCACAGGCAGTTTGCGCAACCCAGAAACAAGTCCTAGCAAGAGCTCATATGTTTTTCCTCCGTCCGTCTACCTACCCTCCACCCACCCTCCTCCCACAACCCTATCCAGCGGCTGCAATTCGCTCCCTTCTTGCCGCGCAGGCGCTCGATAACTATATCGCTCGGGGCGAAGCCCACCGGTCATGGAGAAATTACTCTGGCAACAATTTTCCCCTCAAATACGGGCATTCCTTTTTACCGCATCCTCATCGGCGTAACATCTCGGAATTGGCTCGTAACGGGCCAAATAGAATAACTATAAGCCTGGAGGCCAAATACGACTTCATCAACTCTGTCTCTTTTTTCGTTGTTTTTTACGCTTAAGTAAGAAAAGACAGTAAACAAAAATGCGTAAATGCAACTATAGCTAGATCGAGCAGATCACATTTGCACGCTCATGTTTTCAGGAAAATAATCAATCCTCCATTGACTGCCTATAGACGCACTGCAAAAAACTTGGTAGCTCTTTAACTTGCTTAAGCCGAGTAGGCGTGCCAACGCAGGTGTTCATTCTTCTATTGGAGGGGACACCTAAGCTCCGCCTGAAGGGTATGATGCGATATCTTTAGTGGATCAATGCCCATATATGCACTAGGTCATTATCTACTTTAATTGTCTACTTTAAATTCATAGATGGCGCCGAGTCCTCATACCACGACCAGCGCAGTGGCGCAGCGATTATGCGATGCGCCACCGCACTGGCAGGTGGGTGTTACTATCACAGCCGAGCAACCTCTCGCGCAGCTGAAGCGACGCTCCTCCGAAATTACCCGAGCTTATCCGAGGAGATTTCGTAATAAGTCGGGTTGCTAAGCAGCAGCGCAAGATCGATAGAACGTACCTACGTGCAGTGAGAAGATTCTTGGTCGCTGTTGGTCAGCGTATGAGTGGTATCACACAAATATTTTTTTTTCGCTTTCATAGGCCACGACGCGTTGGGAACTTCCGAAAATGACCACAACTCATGGGTGCGAAGGGTTAAACATTTAAGGCATAAACCTTACGCGCGCAGTGTGTGTGTGTGTGTGTGTGTGTGTGTGTGTGTGTGTGTGTGTGTGTGTGTGTGTGTGTGTGTGTGTGTGTGTGTGTGTGTGTGTGTGTGTGTGTGTGTGTGTGTGTGTGTGTGTGTGTGTGTGTGTGTGTGTGTGTGTGTGTGTGTGTGTGTGTGTGTGTGTGTGTGTGTGTGTGTGTGTGTGTGTGTGTGTGTGTGTGTGTGTGTGTGTGTGTGTGTGTGTGTGTGTGTGTGTGTGTGTGTGTGTGTGTGTGTGTGTGTGTGTGTGTGTGTGTGTGTGTGTGTGTGTGTGTGTGTGTGTGTGTGTGTGTGTGTGTGTGTGTGTGTGTGTGTGTGTGTGTGTGTGTGTGTGTGTGTGTGTGTGTGTGTGTGTGTGTGTGTGTGTGTGTGTGTGTGTGTGTGTGTGTGTGTGTGTGTGTGTGTGTGTGTGTGTGTGTGTGTGTGTGTGTGTGTGTGTGTGTGTGTGTGTGTGTGTGTGTGTGTGTGTGTGTGTGTGTGTGTGTGTGTGTGTGTGTGTGTGTGTGTGTGTGTGTGTGTGTGTGTGTGTGTGTGTGTGTGTGTGTGTGTGTGTGTGTGTGTGTGTGTGTGTGTGTGTGTGTGTGTGTGTGTGTGTGTGTGTGTGTGTGTGTGTGTGTGTGTGTGTGTGTGTGTGTGTGTGTGTGTGTGTGTGTGTGTGTGTGTGTGTGTGTGTGTGTGTGTGTGTGTGTGTGTGTGTGTGTGTGTGTGTGTGTGTGTGTGTGTGTGTGTGTGTGTGTGTGTGTGTGTGTGTGTGTGTGGTGTGTGTGTGTGTGTGTGTGTGTGTGTGTGTGTGTGTGTGTGTGTGTGTGTGTGTGTGTGTGTGTGTGTGTGTGTGTGTGTGTGTGTGTGTGTGTGTGTGTGTGTGTGTGTGTGTGTGTGTGTGTGTGTGTGTGTGTGTGTGTGTGTGTGTGTGTGTGTGTGTGTGTGTGTGTGTGTGTGTGTGTGTGTGTGTGTGTGTGTGTGTGTGTGTGTGTGTGTGTGTGTGTGTGTGTGTGTGTGTGTGTGTGTGTGTGTGTGTGTGTGTGTGTGTGTGTGTGTGTGTGCGTGTGCGTGTGTGAAAGAGAGACGCACAATTCGTCACTCCTGTCATGAGGACAGCCGTGTAGAATGTTATAGGCAGTAAATCAGCCAAGCATGCGTTCGCTAATTTTTGCACGAGCACGCTTCAAAATTCAATGTGTGCACTCAATTCGTTAGACCAAAATTGAAATGCATTTAGTTTTTGCCCAAATGCACCATTCTGCACACATCGGTTTCCCCTAATATCCTAGGAACTCACTGGACAACGGCATGCTTTCCGCCTGTCCGTGTCCTCTAGTCTCCCCTTATTACACATACCTGTTTTCTCGTCATTTTACCCCACTTCCACATTTTTGTTCAACTCAGCTTTGTCTTAATAGCTTGGTTAATCAATTATCTGTCACCTCCTCCTAACACCGACGCCCATCTCTCCTCCATTCACCTTTTATTCACGTATTAAATATATCCCTAATAATAGTTAATAATAATTGGTTTTGGGGAAAAGGAAATGGTGCAGTATCTGTCTCATATATCGTTGGACTCCTGAACCGCGCCGTAAGGGAAGGGATAAAGGAGGGAGTGAAAGAAGAAAGAGGTGCCGTAGCGCCACAGAGGTGCCACAGCACACAGGCGCCTTAGAGTTTCGCCTCCATCGAAGCGCAGCCGCCGCGGTCGGGTTCGAACCCGGGAACTCTGGATCAGTAGCCGAGCGCCCTAACCACTGAGCCACCGTGGCGGGCGAAATATATCCCTCCAATTCGCGTCTAAAGATGCCGACTGTGGGAAGTTGCTTTACCCGTCTCTCTAATGACCTGCACGTGTATTCGAACTTTGCGTTTCGTGCACCCCCCTCTTTCCTTCACCATTCTCGTCCATCATCCCTCAGCACGGCAACCGCCCACCACACGCAAGGAGGAGATCTCGCGAGATGGAAACGGAGTCTCTTATTCCACGCTTGATTCGGCAAGCGAAAGCAGTGCACAAGACGCGTCGCAAAAACTTCACCCTGTCGGGACGCGGTGTTTGCGGCACCCGAGCCAGGATTTATGATGGTGGCGACGCCGTGATCTACGCGGGTGCACGGGCTGGGATTCGCGAGAAGTTTTTCAGTGGATTCACGGAATAGCACCACTCAACGCAATGGCGGTAATTTCTTTTTTTTTTCATGAACGAAGGCGTCATGAGCCCGCAACTGCACCGCTGTCGTCAAGACCTTTCTCGCACGCTCCATGCGTTCTTGTACAGTCTGTCTGCCTTGAAAGCCGCTGTCTACTCTGGACAGTTCTTAGAATCGGCAGTGAGTGCAGGGCCGATATTGTAAACATAAACATTTCTGAGCATAAAAAATAACGCAGTTATTTTTTTATTATGCAGACCACACGAATGCATCTTTCTCAGACGTTAACATAGTACACGGGTTTAACGAATGGCAAACAGGACTGGAATCGTGGCTGTATTCAAATAGACTTGAAATAAACGCCAGTAAAACTGAATACTTACTTTTCAGGCCGAGACTAACCCACCCACCTGCTAACTTATATTTAAAATTTCAGAACATTACTATCGAACGATCCTCGTCAGTTAGACTTTTGTTGTTAGCATTTCAAGGAAACCTTTCATGGACGCCTCACGCTGACGTTCTACCTGTTTATCTTGGCTGAGCTGTCTTTGATCTTAAATAAAATGAGACATTATGCTCCGTCTGAGGTGAAAACGCAAGTCTTCTATGCTGTCTTACATTCAAGTTTTTGTTACTGTTCTTTGGTATGGTACACAGCTACTAAGACTAGCCTATCGTGTCGTTTTTGCTTTGTTTTTTCAAAAGCGAGCGATGCAAACAATTAGAAATTTAGAGCTTTCGGAATTTTAAATCCCCTATTTTAAATATAATGAAATATTTTATAGAAGTACAAATCAACCCTGGAAATTTCGGGCCAGTACCGAAAAAATAAACAAAATCCAAAGAAAAATATCATGCGATATCGGGTCCGTATTATCTACGACAAAATTTAATAACAAGTCCGCGATTCCCCACAACATATGGCGATCAAAAACTAATCATTTTGGTGCAAGATTTATTGAATGAATATTCTAAAGTTGTTGGAACACTGGTTGCAGCCATTTCGGTGCAGCAGCTCAGACGAACGCCCCGGGACATTTTCCTAAACGAAAACTAAAGGCAGAGCAGGGCTAATTTAGTTGGTTTCTGTTTGCACTCCGGGTCTTACCTCCACTCTGAAAGTTGAAAACAACGTGTACTTGCATGATTATTATGACAAATATATATCAAATATCCATACGGTATTCAAGTGACCCGCCATGGCGACATTGTGGTTATAGCGCTGAGCTGCTGTGCACAAGGTCGCGGGATGAAATACCGGTAGCGGCGGCCGCATTTCGATTGAGTCTAATTGCGAAAAGAGCCCATGTATTGTGCGATGTCAGTGCACGTTAAAGGAATCCCGACGATGGGAATTAGTCGATTTTTTTTTTATTATTCCGACACCGAGGACAGCGTTAGAGGCGCCTTGAAACATGCTCCCGTCGATTATTTTAGGTCTTCCTTTCGGCGCCGTCTAGCAGACCTTGTGATTTTCTGTTACTTCATCAAAAATAAGTTTTGCCCCTCGCTAGCCCACATTCGGGAACGCCAGTGAGAAGGCCAGTTTGCGAGCGCATGGGCGAAAAAAAAATATTTCATAAAAACGCCCGCCTCACATTGCACTACTATCCGCGCAGGAAGAATAAAATAGATAGATAGATAAAGAGGAGGAGGGAACGGCAGGGACGTTAACCAGAAAGGGGTTCCGGTTGGCTACCCTGCACTGGGGAAGAGGAATTGGGGGACTAAAAGGAGGAAGAGAGAAGGGGAAAAAGGAATAACACACACACACACACATACACACACACACAAACACACACACCCACACACACACACACGCACGCACGCACGCACACACGCACGCACGCACGCACAACGCTGTCACAATTTGTCACTCAATCCAGTAGCTCTCAAGTAGGCAAAGAGTGCCTTGTATGCCTTGAGGGCAGTCGACTGCTGTGGCCACGGACCGAGGATCTTTTGCTCTGTTAATGGGCGAGGATCGAGGCGGTCCAGGGCACAACACAGTGTACGTCTTGCACTCGCAAATGCAGGGCACTCACAGAGAAGATGCACGATGGTCTCCTCACAACCACAGCTTTCACAGGCAGGACTGTCGGTCATCCCCATCCGGAAAGCGTAGTGGTTGGAAAGCATAGAATAAAATTTATTAAGAAGGGTCCCTTCATAACAGATGTTGCGTGTGCAGCTGCACTCTTTGGCTCTGTATTTGAGGCCTTTCAGAAATCCTGGAAAGACACAGTAGTTGATCTCGAAGGCACACAAAGATTCTGATTGCGCAATCTTCGTAACGCAGTCGCATTACATGAGTGCAATCGTTGTGACTCGGGCTCTTAGGTCTTGTTATTGACTGCGGAGGTGTACATTACTCTGCGGCGGTTTTCCTTATAACGAGGCTAACCCTATCCTTCTTGAACAGGCTGTTGAGTTACGAGCCACGTTCCATTTCCGCATTCGAGCCCCACCTTAGCGAAGCGAGCTTTATGGAAACAAATGGGAGCATGGTGGCGGGCAAGCGATTGAGCAGGAGGTAAATCAGCTTTCATACTACGCGAAATGGACACTTCCGACACTCTACGTCCTACTTTCCTTCCACCTTGCTTCCTTACTCTCCAGCTGAATTCAAAACGAACCATTCATCCTGCTGAAAACCGTCCCGCTTCCTTATTTCTCGGAACCGCGTGCTCTATACGAGTGCTCTCGCTAACTACCTGGTTAGCTCAGCCAAAGGTTATTCGTTACTCAGTCCTATATACTAAAGCCAGTGGGCATCCCTTAGTCCAATCTGTTGCATTTGGGTTGCAAGCCCCAAGGGTAGCGTGGGCCTGGCGGCCTGGGGCAAAGCTGGAAACATTCGAAGGTCCCGGCAAAGGATGAGTCGACTGGCAACAGAACAACTTGTTTATTCTGGCATCGCAAAAGAGCAGCCGGTCAGGGCGACCACGTTACTCGAAGGAAGGAATCGAAGTCTCTCGTTGGCGTCCGGGGCAGCTCGCTTTATACCCACGGAGTCGAGGGCAAGAGGGAACGGCTTGGGAAGAGTCATCCGATACGGCGACGCTTGAACATGTTCAGGCGTGACGGGCGCGTCCGCCAGGCCGGCGCCGGTCAGACCTCCTCGCCTCCCAGTTGAGGAGCTCCTCTCCCCGGCTGCCGCGCTTTGACAAGCGTGGGCAAAACATGCACACACACACACACGCACGCACGACGACACGTGGCACTGAAACATGCCTGGACGCGCTTGGCGGGAGGCGTTGCGGCCGCGATGAACGAAGCCGCGGCGTCCGTTGCATCCGCGCCGGCTATACCGCGCGTCGTAGGTAGGCGAGACGTAACAGACCGCCCCGCCGGGAGAAGGAGATCCCGATGGTCAGGGGACTGCATCCGCTGTCCAGAGGGATGTCGCTCGATGATGCTCGTAATCGAAACCGATCGTCCCTCGACGTGGCTTGAGCGCAGCGCACAGAGAAGGCCTCGTTCTCGGGTTCAGGATCACATAGGACACTGCAAAGTCACTTCGGGAGAGTTGCCATTTTTGTGCTCGTTCCCAGCAAGCGTTAGAACTACGCCGAAACGCAACCGCTCAGTCAGCAAGCACGAGACAACCCTCACTAAGCTCTGCCAGGCTCTTTCCCCTTTTATACTACTGCCTAGTTCCTTACAGTAGTCAAGCAGCACTCAGAACGCGTCCACAAATTGGAAAATTGCACTAGAAAGCACATAATCACTTTAAAACACTAAACAAAAGCAATATGTTAAAAATCCTGCCTCAGGAAGAAAACATCAGTAACCAACAACTTTGAGGCGGATTCCTACGTTAGGGGCTTCGACTTAAGCCATCGGCGTTACCGTTGAGACTCCCCTTTTTGTAACGCACCTCAAAGGAATATTGTTGCAAAGCGAGGCTCCAGCGCAGGAGGCGGCCATTTTTGGGAGATATGGTCTGCAGCCATTGGAGAGGGCAGTGATCCGTCTCAATGATAAACCTCGAGCCGGCTAGGTAGCATGACAATTTCTGAACGGCCCACACGAGACACGCACACTCTTTCTCGGTGGCGCTGTACGCCTGCTCACGACAGGTCAGCTTACGACTAGCATACAGGACGGGGTGTTCCACTTCTCCATTGTCCCTTTGGCACAGTACAACGCCCATGCCTCGCTCACTAGCATCGCACTGAACAACGAACCCTTTGGTATAGTCTGGCGATCGTAGCACAGGCTGGCTTGTTAGGGCGCTCTTTAGGGCGCTAAAAGCTCTCTCCTTTGTCTCGCTCCAGACGACTGTTTGGGGCTCTGTTTTTCTTAGAGCATCCGTCAGGGGAGCCGCGATATCGGAGTACCTGGGGATGTACCTCTGATAGTAGCCGGCGACACCCAAGAACGACCGAATATCGGTCTTCGTGCGCGGTTGCGGGAAGTCTCGCACAGCGGCCACCTTTATTTCAGAGGGGCGGCGACGACCCTGTCCAATCACGTGACCGAGGTAGACAACCTCGGCCTGTGCTAATTGGCACTTGGGAGCCTTGACTGTCAAGCCCGCTTCGCGCAGGCGGGTTAGCACTGCCCGCAAGTGTGCCATATGCTCAGACCAGGATGCGGAGAATATCGCTACGTCGTCTAAATACGGTAAAGCAAATTCTTCCTGTCCCCGCAACACTTTGTCCATGAGGCTTGAAAAGCAGTATGGCGCGTTCTTCAAACCAAAACTCAAAACTTTAGGACGGAATGTTCCCATTGGTGAAATGAACGCCGCATACCTACTAGCCTCCTCTGTAAGTGGAACCTGCCAATAACCCCTGACAAGATCTAGGGTGGAAATAAACTGAGCGCTACTAACTTTCTCAAGGCGCTCCTCGATGTTAGGGATCGGATAAATTTGATCCTTAGTGATAGAATTAAGCCTGCGGTAGTCGACGCAAGGACGAGGTTCCTTGCCCGGTACCTCAACTAAAATCAAAGGGGAGGTATAATCACTCTCACCCGCCTCAATAACACCGAGCTGTAGCATTTTCTTTACCTCAGCCTCCATAATATCGCGCTGGCGGGGTGACACCCGGTACGCCTTGGATCGTACTGGCTCTGGGGAGGTAAGTTCTATATCATGCGTAAGGACAGAAGTCCTACCAGGCCTCTCAGAGAACTGACCTTGAAACTCTTGTAAGAGTTGGTGTAGTTCGGTTCTCTGCTCAGCTGACAGCGGTGCTTTAATGATTAAGTCACTAATGACCTGATCAGTGTCTTCCCTGTTCGTCACTGAGCCTAGTCCCGGAAGCTCGACCGGAAGCTCTTCTAACTTTCCCTTGTCGGGCATTTCCTCTCCAGTACCTGGTGCCTTCAACGCTACAGGCTCAATTTTATCCAGTTCTGACGTGCTCGGAATATCAGCTTGCTGCGCCTCCGACCCTTTCTCATTGTTCGACAACGTCGGCCCCGCAACTACCGCCTTTGCAGCGAGCTCCCGAACTCTCGGTCTGGTTAAGGCCTGAACGCTAGCCTCACCAAACAAAAGCCCCTTCTCGCGCAGGAGGTGATCGGACCTGTTCGAAAATAGGTACGGGTACTGGGGGGGCAGCCTAGATGACACTACGGCCTCCGTCTCAATTGCTCCGAAAGGTCCTTCAATGAGCACTTTTGCTACGGGCAGACACACGCTGTGAGCTTCCACGGCTTGCTTGATCCATGCGCACTCGCCCGTGAACATATCGGGTTCTACGTAAGAGGGGTGAACTACATCCATTGTAGCTGCGGAATCACGAAGCACTCGGCACTCTTTCCCGTTCACGAGGAAGTCTCGCATGTAAGGCTCGAGAAGCTTCATGTTCTCGTCAGTGCTGCATAATGACAAAAAAACGACTTTTGTTTTTGTTTCTGGACACTGCGCCGAAAAGTGACCCGGCTTCTGGCACGTATAACACACGCGCGCTTGCCTCGCCTCGAACCGCTTTCTGCGTTCGGCTTCGGCTGCCGCCGTCTCCTTACGTTCGGTCGGACTGCTTTCACTCGCATCCGCACTACGTGTGTCCCCCCTTGCTCTCATGGGTGTGAACTTCGGCCTCTCAGACTTGGAGCCAAATTCACCCTTTTGACCGTCCTTAGCTCCGCGAGCCCGACGCGTCACAAACTCCTCGGCTAGCTCGGCGGCTTTAGCCACTGTACTAACGTCTGGCCTATCCAAGACCCAGTACCGCACGTTCTCAGGTAACCGACTATAAAACTGTTCCAGCCCGAAACACTGCAGAATTTTCTCGTGGTCACCAAACGCTTTCTCTTCTTTGAGCCACTCCTGCATGTTTGACATAAGCCTGTAGGCAAACTCTGTATATGACTCATTTCTGCCTTTTTCATTTTCCCGAAACTTCCGACGGAACGCCTCCGCTGACAGCCTGTACTTTTTTAGCAGACTTGATTTCACTTGGTCGAAATCCTCTGCCTCCTCTCTCTTCAAGCGAGCGACTACGTCGGCCGCCTCGGCGGGTAACAAAGTGAGCAAGCGCTGTGGCCACGTTTCCCGAGAGAACCCCTGCTTCTCGCACGTTCGCTCAAAGTTAACCAGGAACAAACCAATGTCCTCTCCAAGCTTAAACGGCCGCATCAGGTCAGTCATTTTGAACGATACCCGTTCTCCTGCACCGTGTGCCTGACTTCCATTACGAGCGCGTTCCATCTCTACCTCGAGACGCTTCATTTCCAAAGCGTGTTGACGGTCGCGCTCTTCTTTCTCTTTCTCTTTTTGTTCTTTACGTTCTCGCTCCTCTTTCTCTTTTTGTTCTTTACGTTCGCGCTCGTCTTTCTCTTTTTGTTCTTTACGTTCGCGCTCCTCTTTCTCTTTTTGTTCCCTCTCCTCAATGGTCTCAAGGCATTCCGACAGCTCGTCATCCTCAGCCTCCAACTCAAGAATCGCCCTTAGCAGTTCTGGTTTTCTGAGTTTGTCTGAGACATCAAGACCCAACTCTCTTGCAAGCTCCAGCAATTTCGGTTTGCGCAACGACTTCAAATCCATGGCTGCTCCGAATGCTGCTTTCTCTACTGCCTACTATTGTCTTGCCGCAAACTAACCCGGCAGCAACGACAACCACAATTACCAGCTCTGTTTCTGACACTAACAAAAGCCTGGCAAAACTCAGAAGAAGAAAGTCCCGCACTCACCAAACCTCGCAGCCACGAATTCAGCGCAGTCGTTCCGCTGCAGGCAACCAGTCATCACACAGGGCTCGTTGCACTGCTCCCGGATGGTCGTTGTGCTGCTCAGCATACAGTTGACCGCATATCTTCGCTGCTGGCCTCCGTTGTCGGGATCTCACCGCTGGCAACCAGTTGTTGCATTTGGGTTGCAAGCCCCAAGGGTAGCGTTGGCCTGGCGGCCTGGGGCAAAGCTGGAAACATTCGAAGGTCCCGGCAAAGGATGAGTCGACTGGCAACAGAACAACTTGTTTATTCTGGCATCGCAAAAGAGCAGCCGGTCAGGGCGACCACGTTACTCGAAGGAAGGAATCGAAGTCTCTCGTTGGCGTCCGGGGCAGCTCGCTTTATACCCACGGAGTCGAGGGCAAGAGGGAACGGCTTGGGAAGAGTCATCCGATACGGCGACGCTTGAACATGTTCAGGCGTGACGGGCGCGTCCGCCAGGCCGGCGCCGGTCAGACCTCCTCGCCTCCCAGTTGAGGAGCTCCTCTCCCCGGCTGCCGCGCTTTGACAAGCGTGGGCAAAACATGCACACACACACACACGCACGCACGACGACACGTGGCACTGAAACATGCCTGGACGCGCTTGGCGGGAGGCGTTGCGGCCGCGATGAACGAAGCCGCGGCGTCCGTTGCATCCGCGCCGGCTATACCGCGCGTCGTAGGTAGGCGAGACGTAACAAATCGCGAAGTGCGAGCTATTTGCTCGCACACAACCTTGGCGCGAAAACTTCGCCTGCAGTTGGCTGCATCATTACAACTTCCGGAGGCTGCGTGGCTGGCGCAATTTATTTCCGATTAACGAACGCGTGGTGTAAGGCTGTGCGTCTCCCTCTCCCCCAAGCTTCCTCCTCCCCTTGGAGACATATATAGCGCGCGGCACGTGTCGCGATGCAAGGCGCTAGCTCGGGGGACACTGCTGTATAGAGCATGGTTTCCCAATGCCCGTAAACGTTGTGGAGTAAACACGAGCAAAACAAGCGCCTTTTTTCTTCATTTTCTTCGTGTGTAAGCACCACGTGCTCAACCTTCTCTGAAATCAGACGCGCAGTGTTAACGAGGAACCTGATAGAGTTCGGCGCGCGCTGCTCTGTTTTCGGGTAACGCCGAGCGGTTCTCGTCCATCAAAACAAAGAACATTATGCACTGCTCGCTTGTTAATTGTAACTAAGTTGGTTAATAGTTGTTTACTTGTTTGTCACTAACAAGCATGTTATATATATATATATATATATATATATATATATATATATATATATATATATATATATATATATATATATATATATATATATATATATATATATATATATATATATATATATACAAATAAGCTATACAAGCCGTCGCGGTGGCACAGTGGTTATGGTGCTCGATTGTTGACCCGAAAGACGCGGGTTCGATCTAGGCCGCGGAGATCGAATTTTGATGGAGGCGAAATGCTAGAGGCCCGTGCACTGTGCGATGCTAGTCCACTTTAAAGAACCACAGGTGATCGAAATTATCCGGAGTCCTTCACTACGGCGTCCCTCATAGCCTGAGTCGCTTTGGAACGTTAAAACCCCGTAAAACCAAACCAAACAAACACGCTACATCATACTGCACACTTAGATATATGGTGAAAAATTTACCTCAGTCACTGTCAACACAATGCCTCTGGACGTTGTCTTTTCACCGTTCTATAATGCGATTTGCTAACCCTTGTTCTATATATCTTTTCTAATGCTTTTCTTACAGCCGCGTTTGGATGGTTTAGGTTTATGAGGGTTTAACGTCCAAAAGCAACTCAGGCTATGAGCGACGCCGTATAGTAGAGGGCTCCGGATAATTTCGACCACCTGGGGTTCTCTAGCGTGCACTGACATCGCACAGTACACAGGCCTCTAGCATTTCGCCTCCATCGAAATTCGACCGCCGCGGCCGGGATCGAACCCGCGTCTTTCGGGCCAGCAGCCGAGTACCATAACCACCGAGCCACCGCAGCGGCTGAGCAGCGTTTGGAGTTATCCCAGAGCACTGAAGACCTCTGAAGAATTGATTAAATATCAGCGCATAAACAGTTGCGTAAAATATATCGGGGTCCCGTATTTCGCAAAGTAAACTGGCGCCTTCGCTTGTCTGATGCGTTGCCACATCGCTGCACAGTGCCCTCGGCAAATATATCCAGCGTGCAAACTTTTCATTCAGCCTTGCTGAACCCGAAACTCTCTCCGTGCGCAACCGTTTTCAATAGCGTAAGAGTTACCAGGGGCCACTGCACCGCGGAATTCAGAAGCAGCAAGAAGAAGGCACAGTGGCGCAACCTGCCCGCATTGTCCTGCAGACACAGGGCGCTGGGAAACGTCAACTTTCTTTCATGGCCTTTTTCGTCCTCATTAAACACTCTCTGAAGACCTCTTTGGTGAAGATTGCCTTAAATGTACCTTATCCTCTTTCAACATTACCCGTATTAGGTTCCATCCAGTCGCCCATTCTGATCCTCTGCGGTGTTAGCAGAACTCCTTTTTCATTTTCTCTTCATTGTTCTGACTGGCGCCCTTCTAGCACACTTGGCAGTCAAGTGTCGTTTAACTCCCAGTTCTTTAGGTTGCTCGTGTTCGTTTCAATGCTGAGAGCGTCTTGCTCTTGAGATTCTCACATTCTTCCTTGGCCATCATATTTTCACCCAAACTTTTTCTTCCAGTCAAAGAGTATTTTTCCCCACGACCGCCGATGTGTACACAGGGCTACTCGTTTTCCTTCAAGCTCTTGTTCAGTGGCTTGTTTCGCTTGTTTTTTTCCTTTCCTTCTTTCCTTCTTTCTAGCTTTCTGTCTTCCTTTCTTTCGTTCTTTCATTCTTAGATTCTCTCGTCTTTTCTTCTTATCTTTATTTCTTCCTTTCGTTCTTTGATTCTTGCTTTTTCTTTCTTTCCATCTCTCTTTCCTTCTTTCTTTCTTTCATTCTTTCTTTGGTTCATTCTTTCTTTCTTGTCTTTCTTCCTTTCTTTCTTTCTCCCTTTCTTAATACCTCTATTTAATTTCTTTTCTGTCTTTCTTCCTTTCCTTCTTTCATTCCTTCTTCCTTCGTTTCTTTTTTCCCTCTTTCAATCTTTCTTTCTTCAGCTCTTTCCTCCTTTCTTTCTCTCTTTCCGCCTTTTTCTTTGTGTCTGCTTTTGCTCTTACAACCTTTTTTTATTCCGGAATTAACCGTGCTCTGACACTATGCTGCGCAGCCCATAACCCCGTAATTTTAATTTGATGTGAAAACTTCGATGCACTTTTTTTTTTCTTACTCTGTAACAGCCGAATATGGCGCTATGTGCCCTACTTTACGCTCCGGTGTTGTGTTACGTATTTGTGTTCACTGGGCTTCTGTCTTCTCCGGTTGCTTTTCCATTGGCTTTCTTGGTGGTAAATTACCATAACTCCCGGGATTGTGTCCACCCGGTATATAGTCCGCAGGGTTGAAATTTGGCTGAAAAAGATTTTTTTACTAAGTTGTCCATACCCGCTACGTAATCCGCGGGGGCCATGTGTGTAATCCGCGCATAACATTGCACGTGCTTATTAGTATGATCTTTAAAGGGATATTCTGTTAAGATCGGTCTTGCGGGCCGACTGGCTAACTCCACTACCTACGATTCTCTGCACTCGCAAGGAAACTTTGGTTAAGCCCGAAAGAGTTATTCCCTTCTCTCTCTCTCTCTCTCTCTTGAGAGAAAAGAAAACAACTGATAAATTACAAATGGCGAGTCCAAGATTTTAACATAAGTGTAGACCAAATGCGATGCCTCAATACTACAGCACTCTCACAATGTTTACGTGATTAGTTGTTAGAGCTCAAGCTTTGCAATGTTCAAAGTGCAATGTTCGGTTGTCTTCAAGACATTCCAATTCTGGTTATTCTTTGTAAGCGGTTAGCACACATGCTTTCTAGACATCCCCGACGTAGTTTATAAACGTCTGCAGTAGTTGTACTTGCGAAGAAAATATTTGAGTCATGCTTGAGTACTTCGAGTGTGCTGTACAACATCAAGAAGAGTCTGTCAACGCTGATATAGACGCATTTCTTCTTCACTGTGCTGAGAGCTTAAGCTGATATTTTTATGCTTTGATTCAAAAAGAGCTTCAAATATTTATATGTTACGCTTCAAAGTTTATACAGTGGATTTGGATAGTATAACACCGTGCTTAGAGTTTGTGCGAAGCTTTTTCGAATGCAAGAGCCGATGATTCATGAAAGATCCTGGGTCATTCCTTTTCACTAGTTCGACGCCATTTTGAGCTGCAGCTTTGCGTAACACGTCATCTTTCGAAAGCAGAGCCGCTGTTTAAGAAGTGTTGGCGGGAATGATGTAAGAGAGAGCTGGAAACTTCGAAGATCTTTGGACTTCTTCTGGCTTCTACTCTAAACCTTTCACTCTTGCCTTGTTTTCTTCCTTTTCATGGCATATGATTTTAGTTTTTTTTGTTCGCCAGCTCGACAGAAGCTTTCATAAAGGGACCACCCAGCTAACCAAAGAAACTCAGATAGACACACCAAGCTGAGCAGCTGGAGCTTACCTATTTTTTTATTTTTATAGGTTACTCTTTTATAGGTTACTTTTTTATAAGTATACTTTGTACAGTATACTTATAAAATAATACCAGCGTACGAATGTACTCACTGCTATGGTGGCTCACAGATTATGACGTTCTGCTTCAAAGAACAAGGACATGGGCTCGATTCTGCGGAGGACACGGCTTCGATTCTACATATCTGTGCATCTATTTATACTTGTATCGATCAATCCAGTTATCCATCGTCCAATTCGAAGTCGTGAAACGCAATATCCTGACGTGTGTGGAAAGAGGAGCGCCACCACGGCTGCGAACACTTTTCAGCAAGACGCTGGGCAGACATTCATCTCCGCTTTCTTCTTTTTTCTCCGTAACCGTGAAAGAAAACACACACACATTTGGCGTTCCCGCTTCGACATTTTATGGGGTTTTCACGCTGCCCAATCGAATTTCCGTTCCTTTAACAACTACAGCAGGGCACTGACCCCGCCACCATTTTATGCCCCTCTCTTTTCTACGCACTCTTTCAATGATGAGAATTCAGCACTATTCCCTTATAACTCGACAGTATTGCTTGCACAGACGAGAGAAAAAAACATAAACCAGGGTTGTTGTTTTTTGTATCCTTTATCGAGTATTTAGAAGAGTCTAGAGTTCCGCCTCATCTTACCCCTTTCTCTATGTTTTTCTTATGACTGGAAAGTTTAGACAAAATCCAGATAAAGCCATAGGGCTGTCGTGCAGGCAAACAAGGAGACGTCGTAGAGGCTGCGTTGAATAAAAGGAAAAAATGGTAAATATAAAACAATGCGAGAGGCAGGGATATGAGATTCGTACGAATGTATGAATGCAGAGGCAAGCACATGAGAATGCGGACGGGAACCGTGACCTATTCCACTCAGCCTGCTTCAGCAACCCAGTGCGCCTGCAAGTGAGATTTCGCTCCCTGATGCTGCGCCAGTAAATAGCTCTTGTGCAACGTCGGCCGCCTCGGGGCTTGACTCGAGCTTGAATTGGGAGGCCTTGCTGGCAACAAGCAACGAGAGAAAAAAGAAGGACGAAGAAGAAAGAAAAGCAAAGAAATAAAAAAGAATAAAATTGAGAAAGAAAGAAAGAAAGAATGAAAGAAAGGAAGAAAGAACGGAAGAATGAAAGAAAGAAAGAAAGAATTAAAGAAAGAAAGGAAGAAAAGAAAGAAAGGAAGAATGAAAGAAAGAAAGAAAGAAAGGAAGAAAGAAATAAAGAATGAAAGAAAGGAAGAAAGAAAGAAGGAAAGAAAGGAAGGAAGAAAGAAAGAATGAAAGAAAGGAAGAAAGAAGGAAAGAAAGAAAGAAAGAAAGAAGGAAAGAAAGAGAAATAGAGAGAGAGAGAGAGAGAGAGAAAGAAAGAAAGAAAGAAGGAAAGGAAGAAATAGAGAAAGAAAGAAAGAAAGAAAAAATAATGAAAGAAAGAAAGAAGGAAAGAAAGGAAGAAGGAAAGAAAGAAGGAAATAAAGAAAGAAATAGAGAGAGAAAGAAAGAAAGAAGGAAAGAAAGAAAGAAATAGAGAAAGAAAGAAAGAATGAAAGGAAGAAAGAAAGGAAGAAATAGAGAGAAAGAAAGAAGGAAAGAAGGAAAGAAATAGAGGAAGAAAGAAAGAAGGAAGGAAAGAAAGAAAGAAAGAGAGAAAGGAAGAAAGAAGGAAAGAAATAGAGAAAGAAAGAAAGAAAGAAAGAAAGAAAGAAAGAAAGAAAGAAAGAAAGAAAGAAAGAAAGAAAGAAAGAAAGAAAGAAAGCATGACCCACTTTGCATAGTGCCCCAACGATAATGTATATGGAATACCCTTGGCAGGAACGTGGAAAGCAAAAAAAAAGTAAAGCCATTCCTCTTTCCTGACTAAAAGGCTGCCTGAGAATCCACCTAATACAGCAACCGGTTAGCAAAGAAACTTCGAACTCAGTAGCAGCAGCAGCACCAGTAGTAGTTGTAGTAGTAGTAGTAGTAGTAGTAGTAGTAGTAGTAGTAGTAGTAGTAGTAGTAGTAGTAGGAATAGTGGTAGTAGTAGTAGTAGTAGTAGTAGTAGTAGTAGTAGTAGTAGTAGTAGTAGTAGTAGTAGTAGTGCATGCAATTAGTGCACATTTATTGCCTGCAGTAGACGCAGCGATGAACTAGTGGCGTAAAATGTGTCATAAGCCGCAGGTTCGCGGTTCGAACCCCAGCACAAGAGAAAACTGTTAAATATATCCTCCAGCCAGGCGCTCGGCTTTCTCGCGAGTCGAAGGCTTGGAAAAGATGCCTCATGGTTTCTTTGATGGCACTAAACCGAGGACATACAAGCACGCTCAAATTTCTTCCCAAGTCGGCGGCTTAGCGTGGTACTGTATTTGTATACAAGTCTCCCCAAGCGGATACTAAACCATTTGCTTCACTACTTGAGTCATGCTGCGAGATGCTTGTGAGTTTGTGTGGAGTGCCGATAAACTTCCAATTAATGCGGACACATCAGGAACCGATCACGAACGGAGCCCAATGGAATGCGTAAGAGGCGCGCCAATTAGGAGGACCAGCTGGTAATAGAAAACAGAGGTTCAAGGTTACCCAGGATAGACTTATTAAACAGTTGCTGAATAAATGCATCCTACACAGCCTTGGGCCATCGGCACAAACCACGGTTTCGTTCCAGTCTCCGTTGACCTCAGGAACACTCATTCTTATGCATGAAGGTTTTACACAAACCAAGTCATTTTTATTTTTTGTAATTCCACATACGGGGCGTCCTGTTAAGAGAAGACAGCTACAAAGTGTCAGTATGTTTGGCTAGTTTATTCCCGCCGAGGAATGCACAGCGTTTCTAGCAAGCCAGCCTTGTTGGGACCGTTTAGTGAGGAAGAACGTGTGCTGTGCATTGCTGGGGATCACCCTCACAATCACCCGCTGACGGAAAACGGGGTACTTGGACGGCGATACACGGCGGTCCTCAGCTCCGAAGATCTGCCTCGCTTCGTTTGCCACAGAAGTCGCGCTTTAGCGACCTATACTATATGTAACGCGCTTTCTGCCATCCGTCTCTTACACCTTCCTCCCTCTACTCGCCGTGGTGGCTCAGTGGCTATGCCGTTCGGGGCTGCAAAGCCCCAGGTCGTGATCGAATCCCGACGACGGCTGTCGCATTTCTAAGTATTCGTTTTTATCACGTCCTGCCGTGCCCGCCAGCCAAACGGAATTGTCCTCTTGTTAACCTCCATGCCTTACTCTGTGTTCTTTCTCTCTAACATCTCGAAAGTCCCCGGCGTAGCCTGGAATAAATCAGGAACGGTATAGCGACAATCGGAGTCGAATATATCGTCGCGACTTCCAGCGGCTGTCCCAAAATTTGGTAGTCGTACTACTAGTGCAACTTTGAATGTCGGCAACGCAGACGGCTGGGGCACTAGCGCGAAAGGATTCCCTCCTGACGCCACGCGACATCCAAACCTCACGCAGCAAGGCTTGTAAGGACGGGCTAAAAGAGGCAAAGAGCAAGAGCAGGACGTGAACAAGGACGAATGCAGTGAGTGTACTACAAGAAAAGCGGAATCGCTGGAGTGCATCGTTGTAAGGCAAATGAAGGCAGACGAGCCGAGTTGTCCCGAAAGCAAACCGAGCACGAACAGCCATATTCGTTGAGGGCACAAAGCTTCCTCCCTGGGGGCAAGGGAGAGAAGATGAAGCCAGGCAATGCCGAAATAACAAGCGGCTCCATAGCGAACGTGTGCGCGTGTAACAGAAGCTAGATGCCACGTGTTTAGGTGCGCCGCGAAAACGGTGAAAAGAAGAAAGAAAGAAATGCGTTTTACGCGAGCTTATGAAAACAACTCCTCTTGTCTGAACGTTGGCAAGCACCCCGAGGGTTTCCCCTTTCTTGTTCACTTTGTGCTTGTCTTGTGAGAGCATGATAAAAAGGAGGCGAGATGTTTGTTCGCAGAAACAGAAAGCAAGAGTCTAGGCATATCCAGGCAGATATGAAAAAACTTATCGCATGTGCAGTTCAGAATAAATATAAACAGAAGAAACGTAAAGCATGTGAGGCGGGCAATATCTCTCTGCAGCATGTACGTTAAAGCTGCAGACCGCCGAACCGTCGATAGGCCTGGCAGGAGGTGCTCAGGTCCATCATCTGATCAGCTGTGGCACGCTTGGATGGAGAGGAGCCGAAAGTGAGAGAAGAACGAGTGTAGATAAGAAAGAGGTAAAGGTATAAACAAAACAAAAAGAAAATCGACACAAATGCCGCAGCAGGAGGCGTGCATGTCAAATGTCTCCTTGTCAGCGATGACAGAAGCCAACAGTCACCGAGTCACACGGTGCCTGACGCCGTTGGGCCGCTGTACTTCGGCTTCATCATATCGACGCCCGAGCTGTCAGAAAACCGAGCCCCACGCGTCCGAAGCTACTGCCCGGCAATTGGATGCAGGCGCGAAATGCGACCCCTTTAGCTGCTTAAGCGCCTTGCACACGCTTTACGGGAGAGCCTATGCACCCTGTATACGAGAATCAATGGACAAGTTCCGTACGCCAAGCATCGAACAAAGGACTTCCAAGTGTGTTCTAGGTGACTACCAAACCGTTTGTCCAGCCTGAAATCCGCTTGTGTACGTCTACTTTGTGCGCTAGCCACTGTGTCGAATTATAGCAACCAACTAGCCCATTTAAGAGCCTTGACTACCAAACCGCTGAGCACTGTGCCTTTCAAACTTTTGCTTTCTTAGCTATTCATGATAATCTCCTTTTTTCTGCCCTATGCATACATGGCATTATTCACCCACTTGGAAGTCGCCGCGGTGGCTCAGTGGTTATGGCGCTCGGCTGCTAACCCGAAAGACGCCGGTTCGATCCCGGCCGCGTTCGATGGAGGCGAAATTCTAGAGGCCCGTGTACTGTGCGATGTCAGTGCACGTTAAAGAACTCCAGGTGGTCGAAATTTCCGAAGCCCTTCACTACGGCGTCCCTCATAGTCTGACTTGCTTTGGGACGTTAAACCCCCATAAACCAAGCCATCCTCCACTTGAGTGAGGACCCGCCGCGGTGGCTCAAGGGTTAGGGCCCTCGACTACTGATCCGGAGATCCCGGGCTCGAACCCGACCGCGGAGGCTGCGTTTTTATGGAAGAAAAACGCTAAGGCGCCCGTGTGCTGTGCGATGTCAGTGCACGTTAAAGATCCCCAGGTGGTCGAAATTATTCCGGAGCCCTTCACTACGGCACCCCTTTCTTCCTTTCTTCTTTCACTCCCTCCTTATCCCTTCCCTTACGGCGCGGTTCAGGTGTCCAACGATATATGAGACAGATACTGCGCCATTTCCTTTCCCCAAAAACCAATTATTATTATTATTACTCCACTTGAGTGAGTCCTTGTGATTCCTGTACTCCAGGTTCAAGATGCTGAAACAAGAACAAATGAGTGCTTCACTGAGGGCCCTTAATCTCGCCTCGCTTTTTTCTGGGTCTTCTTTTTTCCTGAGCTTGTATCTTGCCTTACCTTTACCTGTCGAGCTTCGATCGTTTACGGTGGAGAACGACATTCCTTCTCCAGAGTAAAGAAGCCCAGGCTGACCCTTCGGTCTTTCTCCACACACAGAGCGATGCGCTCCCTTGTTTTTACCGGCGGCGGCTCTGCTCTTATTACGAGGATTTATCTTTCCGTGCACCCCCTGCGTCGTGTTCCTCGCCAGTTTGTTGTCGCTCGTTTTCTTGGAGATTTCTTTGAACGCACGGTGAGCACTCTTCCTTCCTAGACTCGGCGCTCCGCCATCCCACCTGCACTTTCCATCACTGGTGAGAGCGTCTCGAGCGGGGGGTGCTAATAAATATGGACTATCTGAGAGCTTCCGGCTTGACCCACATCTTTCCGCTGACTCGGAAATTTCTCAGGCCGTCCGCTCATCTTGCGTGACTTCTTCACGCCGAGTGCCTGAGAGCATTCATTACTCTCAAGTCCAGCTTTCTCGGGCAAATATTTTGAAAATTGGGAAACTGTAAGAACACTCATATGAAAATATTGAAGCTAATGGTCCATTATTCTGATACGTCGAAAAATCTTTCATTTTTAAAGTGTCTCCATCGATCGCATCGAACATTTAAGATGCCATAGAAAACCAACGGGGAACGCTTTTGACAATAGCAAAAACGTGAATAGAAAAAAAATAGAAAACTGCCGCCGGTGATCTGCGGATGTATAGATTGTTATAGGGAAATCCGACATTATATGAAAAAATTGCAGCCACAAACGGTTTCCCGCTCAAAAATGGCTGTATCCAAAATTGCTGGGCATGGATAGTGCGAATGCGAACGTGAGAACGAGCATTGGATAAGATGTTCTAGAGCGTAAGCTATTTATTTATTTATTTATTTATTTATTTATTTATTTATTTATTTATTTATTTATTTATTTATTTATTTATTGACAGGTCGATCACTTGAGTAAGCAAGCTGTCGATGAAATGCAGCTCTCCTGTGCCGACAGATCATTCGACCAGAAAATGAACGCATTCGCATTATACGCTGCAGTCGAGAATTTTTAGTATAAAGCGGTCCACTTTCCGCACAGGTTTTGTAGCAACGGCTCCAAGTGAGTTTTACCGAGAACTCGCTGTGACGACAGCGCATCCCACAGCTTATGCTCTCGACGTCAGCATGTTTTAGCCATCGCATTACGACTTCGCCTTTGAAAGCGGCCTTTTCGAGGAACGCGATACAAACAGAAGACACGTAAGCATTTTTCCCCGCATAGCTAATTCTCCCGTAGAACACGTGCCTGCGCTGCTCTTGCATCCCACGCAAAAACCAGGGACCTAGTGGAGCCTGTACGGGAGGCATGAAGTGGCTGCGAATGGCTTCGAGCAGCCACTCTCGGTTCAAAAAGCTTACATAGCGTGAAACCCTTTACGTTCCTGGGAATACTACCCCCCCCCCCCCTTCCGCCCCGCTGCCCCCGTGTTTTCCGCAGAATGCAAACATCACGTGATATTTGAGTTTTAGCGACAAGAGCTTGTTTCTTTGCGGGTCCATAACGCTCCTGCATTAATTCGTGCGTCAAGGTGACGCAAGAGGCGCTTTGAAAGCATTAACTGGGATTTGTTGTATTACACGTTCCGTATCAAAGCAGCTCCTTGCACGCCACCTTGTTTGCGCGTTGCCTTCCACAATGCAATGTTCTCCTGGTACTTCTTTAGGAGTGGGACTTGCATTCACAAAGTAACAATGTTCGCCTTCTAATCTTCCCATTAGCATTTGTGATATTTCGAAAAGCGATGCTTCGTAGAGATATCACTCGATTGATATTGTATGGTATTTGATTTTTGCGGCAAGCTTTGCGCCCGCACGCACATTTTGTAGCTGCAGCGGCAGGTTGAGGCTACTTCTCAGTTAAAAAAAATAATACCGAGTGTGACGACAGGGTTGCGATATTTTACTTCCTATAATTTGATTCAATAACAGCAATTATAGCGTGAACTATTCGTACCTACAGAAGAAGAAGCCAGGATCAATTCTTCATGAACCTTCACGAAATGCAGTGTCCAAAGCGGTTCATCCTCGTTGCAAGTGTTTTTAATTCTAAAGAACTCCAAAAAATCAGGCAGATCAGAACGTTACCTATTCTCATAGAAACTTGCACCCTCAGGGCACATTTAATTGGTGTAATGTTTTTTCTTTATTCATAACCAGTTAATGCTCATCATCATCAAAGCCTGACTACACCCACTGCAGGACTAAAGGCCTCGTCCAGGCCTCTCCAATTAATTCCGTCTGTGGCAGCTGCGGCCACCGTGTCTTCGCAAACTTTTTAATCGCATTCTCCCTCCCTCCCCCTCTCCCGCATAACTTTCTGCTGCCCCCTGCTATGCATGCCTCCTCATGGAATCCACTCCGTTGCCCTCAAGGACCAGCGGTTACCTCGCCTTCGCATTACATGCCCTCCCCAAGCCCATTTCTTCCTCCTGATTTCGACTAGGGTGCCATTAATCCGCGTTTGTTCCCTCACCTACTCTGCCCTATTCCTGTCTCTCAACGTTACACCTGTCATTTTCTTTCCATAGCTCGCTGCGCTATCCTTAACTTGCAGCGAGCTATGTGAGATTCAGAGCAGGTGGATAAAAATTGTCACGTGAGTCACCTGTACTGCAAATTCCGCTTTTTATAAAATGAATCATTAACTTGGATAAAATACACATTTTCTTCAATTGAACTCCACTTTGGAAATTGAAACTGGAATGAAGATAGAACTTGCCGGTCAACCATGCTTCTCATTGCTTCAGCAGAGCTCATCTTGCCACGGCCTTGGCTTCACACGACAAGTTCGATCTCCTTGTTTCAGTTGCAATCTTTTTTTTTTTCCTCGTCGTCTTCTTTAAAAGCTCGAGGCTGTTCTCGATCACAGCGCTGCATTGGTTGAGTGAACTGGGAGAGACCAAAGCTAGTCCCAAATGCCGGCATCATAGCAAGCTTTGGAACATCGATCCTTCATCCAACACTGCACCAGTGCCGCAATCTCTTTCTGGCAGGGAGTCCATGTGTCACCACACGGCAACTGGGAGGAGATTCCATTGCACAGCCCACAGCCGGTTGGGGAGGTCTTCATCGCTCCACTGCTGTTTGGCCGGGCCAGTCATTGCTTGGTTGACTCCTGAAGGGAAACCGACAAACAAGAACGAGAAAAAAAGAAAGAAAACAGGAACTGCAAACAAAAAAGGAAAATGCGCCTTGTGAAGGAATGGCCGTCTGGAGTGCGAAGTGCGGGTCGAAGTTACCGGAAACAGGAAGCAAAGACAAACAATCGTTAACTGTCCCCGGCGCAGTATATAACGAAGGGGTGAATGGACCCTGGCGGAAGACAGAGGAAACAAAGGGGAGGTAAAAAGATGTGAAGGGCGAGCAATCATTGAGTTCAGGGAAGCGACATCCCTTGTGAGGTTCCGTGCTGCGCCTATGGGAAAGCGAGTTCTTGCAAACAGGGGTGCATGTTTCGATAAACGTGAAGCAATGCTGCCGTGTGATGGCAATGTTATAAAATGACCTGCGCTTCGATATGTTTTGTATGTCAGTACTCGAAAAATCAGCGGAAAGAAAAGTACGGCCGTTTCAATGGAAAGGTACCCGTAAGCAGCTGTGTTTTCCTATAGTGCTCGTTCGCCATAATCACTGTCTCTCTCTTTCTCATATCTCCTCTCTCTATCTCTGGCATCTCTCTTTTTTATTTGTGTCGTATCTCCTCTCCCTCACATATCCATTTTGTATGCCATATGTATTCTCTTATAAATGAATTTTTCATTTTATAGCTCCTTTCCTTGATACCTTATCTGCCCTACCACCTATCTCTCACATATCCACTTATTCATATACAACCCCTCCTTCATGTTTATTATTTATTTTCAAACGACTGCTAGCTTTATTTCAAAGCCTTAAGCCGGAGTGGGGTACAGGTCGACATTCTTTTTTCAGAATAAAAATAAAATCAACGCAGAAAACGTTACACAGCATGCAAAAGAAATAAATTCCAAAAAACAACAACAATTTGCAGCGTGAGATAACACCTCGTCTGAGAATTTCATGAAATTATCACTGGAAATAAATGTTCAGATGACTTAAAATTATTAAGAGCTTTAAATCAGCGCCGTAAACGATGCCACAGTTGAGGCCGTTACAGTATTAGTATTGAGAGCATTCCATTCTCGTACCGTCATCGGCAAACAGGAATTTTCAAAAGTTCCGGTTATTCGTAATAAGAATCCAACATTTCACCCTCGGTAGTAGTGCACAGAACTGCGTGTCACGAAGTCTTTCAGCAAGATTTCGCTGAAAAGTCATTCTCTATATAAAAAAATAACAAGACGAGAATTCCGCTCGAGAAGGCCCTCCATCTTCCACGAGGGCACACGCACTCAACTGAGCGCCGGCTTTCAAGTGGTTGTCCCAAATTGAAACGCTAAGCCCGCGAAAAGTGTCGTGTCTTTTTTTTTAACTTTTATTTCTCCCGCCATTTGGACTTTTATTTCCTCCCTCTCTGCCCGCAATATCCTGCAGTAATCGAAACACCCCGAAAACGCAGCAAGAAAAACAACCCTCGCGTAACGGGTTATTCTTTTTCCCGCTCGACGAAGTAAGATAATCCTGAAGTATAAAGCGGGCTGAAAGCGAAAATGAAGGTTGGTGGTGTGCTCCAGGTACATGTATAACCTGCTTCCGAGAATCATTTATCAGCAGGGGCTCTCTGATTCGGAAACAATATGTCGGCAAAGCATTGAGTGCTGCTGCTTCAAAAAGGCGAAACTCTTAAGAGTAACCAGTCAAAATTCTTGCTCCTAACTTTAGAAGTAAAGACGATGGTCTCCTGGTCGGTCCCTTTGGAAATCGCGTATCGAGAATTGAAGCGACACAAAGGCCTCAAACACGTGACCCGTGGCGCCCTCTCGTGCGGGTCGCTGGCCCTAAAGATTTCAGCCTTTGTTTCGACGGCGCCGTCCCCAGGAACGTCGTCGTCGACTTCCTATTGGTATCGCATCTATTTACCGCTGGTAACGATTTCGCATCAGCTAGTTGGCCGCCACGTCTCATTTGTAAATCAGCAATTAGATACAATTTGTGTGGAAATCAAGGGCTAGTAACTACTCCAGTTCTGACTGCCTTCGGCTGTGAGTCCATATTTTACCTTCACAACGTCCGAGACGGCAGAAGAATTGAAGTCGTCGTACGCGGCAGGAGGGGCGGGCGGTCCCCTCCCCTTTTCCGGTTACTGACTCGTACGACATGAAAATTTGTCATTGTGGTATGCGTTGCGAAACCACAATGCGAAAGTTTTATCGGAAATTAATCTCATCGAGCTTGGCTGCCTTGTATTTCGCGGTGCGCTGTAACATGGCACTTATCATATTTTGCAGACTTTATTTTCGTCGTGAAAACGCGCACCAGCTGACAATATGTAATCGAAAACAGCTGTGTCGCACGCTACAGCCCTCAGTAGCTGCAGCTGAGATGTGAATATTGTAATCGTGGGTAGAGCAACCTAGAAGGCAGGTGGGCCACCTAGGTCACGTAACTTTGCTGCGTCATCACAAGCTGTCCAAAAGATAGTGAGCAAACTGCCCACCGTAGCAGCTGGCAATTACATTGATGATTGGTCGCTCGGGAAGAGCACCGTGGGTTGGTTAGTTTATGGGGTTTAGCGTCCCAAAGCGACTCAGGCTATGAGAGACGCCGTAGTGGAGGGCTCCGGAATAATTTCGACCACCTGTGGTTCTTGAAAGTGAACTGACATCGCACAGCCGACGGGCCTCTAGAATTTCGCCTCCATCGAAATTCGACCACCACAGCCGGGATCGAACCCGCGTCTTTCGAGCCAGCCATAACCACTCAGCCACCGCGGTGGTTAAGAACAACCTGGGGCGCACAAGGCCCAACGCTGGGAGCACCTGCCATCGCATAGCAGTGGCACATCGCCTAACCGTTGCACCACTGCGCCAGGGGGGGGTATGAAGACTCCGGGAGATCTATGAATATAAAGTAGAGAATGACTGATTCCGCATACACGGGCAATTAATCCATTACGCTATCGCGTCATAACCTTAAGCCGGAGCTAAAGCGTCGCCTCCAATATTTTTACCCTCGCGGACACCACTCATACAGAAAGAAGGGTTCCCGCCTTCTAACTTTTCTTCGAGACTGTATAGTCTCGAGGTCCAGGTTATATAACCTGGACTCCAAGTGGTTTGGTTTACAGGGTTTTAACGTCCCAAAGCAACTCAGGCTATTAGAGACGCCGTAGTGAAGGGCTCCGTAAATTTCGACCACCTGGGGTTCCTTAACGTGCACTGACATCGCACAGTACACGGACCTCTAGAATTTCGCCTCCATCGAAATTCGACCGCCGCGGCTGGGATCGAACCCGCGTCTTTCGGGCCGGCAGCCGAGCGCCACAACCACTCAGCCACCGCGGCGGCTGGGACTCCAAGTGGTGACAGCAGCGGCCAATCGTGGGGATAGTGCGCATGCCCACGTAGATCTGCCAGGTCGCAGATCTGAGCCGAAAATTGGCGATATTAATTAACACCTAAGTGTCGCTACTGTGGAGAAATTTTCCTGTAGAGCATTTGCAAGGCTTATCCCCCCACCCCCCTCAATAGTAAACAACCTCAACTTCAGCTTCTCTCGCATTTCAATAAAAGCTAAATGGTAGAGGCCCCAAGTGGTCGTAATTATCCGGAGTCGAGCCTCATAGCCTGAATCTCTTTGGGACGTTAAAAAAAAAAAAACCTAAACCTTTCAACCTCAGCTCAGAATCTATGCCTGCATCTGTGCATTTATGCCTTACCTTTCGTCGAACGTGCGAAATAAGAACTTGGCTCGTGCCTCCCTGCGCTCATGTTGGCATATGGGTGCGTATTGCGAGCTAGGGATATTAAATAGACCTTCTTGAGGATCTATTCGGATGGGTTGTGTCTCCGCTCGCCCTGTTTCCGGGACGGATTAGCCTAGACTGCTCAGCAAGTGACCATCCGAGGGCTAAGTTTCTTGACTTGGCCAGCGTGCCGGGCCTCGATTATCTTTCATACTGTGTTGTGCACCCCTAAATGCGTTAGTTTATACGTGCTAGCATATGGAGGAATTTGATATCACAAATGTATATATCATTTCGCCTGTGCACCTAGTATAGAAATTCCACACAACAGTTTTTGGCCCCGTCAAAAGTAAAGGACGATGGAAGATGAGCTCCGTGAAGAGCCGCAGACCTAATTCGAATTACTTGGCCGTTACACAACCGCACATGTAGACAAACCGCATGTGGAGGCCTGTACGCTTACAGAGAGAAAGCGAAAATAAAGAAGTACTGCTCCAAGTGCCTGAAATTATCCGATGTTCTGCTATTCAGTTGTGAATGTGCGTTATTATGATGGGAACAGGCTTCTTATCTAAAGCTTCTTCTCGGACGCGGACGCTGCCTGGGACACAGGCAATGCTACCGCGATATGGAGTTCGGGAAAGCAGGGCCAATGGGTGAGACGCCGAGAAAATACTTAAAACAGATGGGCGCTGTCTCAAGTGCTTTCGCCGCTTTTGTGAATATTCGTTACGAACAACCAGCTAATCTGTACCCAAACTTTGGTAGTAAAACGTGACATGGCTGCAACGTTGCTCTTCTGAACGGATACACTGGAGGAGAATAGTTCGAGTCGGGCATGCTCGGATGGTCAGCCGACAGGCTGACCGCTGTCTTCGTTTCCTTCGTTCGCTCCCTGGGGAGCGCCAAGTTCCGAGCATCTTGCGCTGTGCCCACGCCACGTATTGCTTCCATTGCTTCTTGATCCTCTTCCCAAAGGCCAGTTGCGTGGCATGAACCTATGGCTCAGTCCGGAACATGCTGTACTGCACCAAACTGAGCGTGGGAATAGCGCTCGCTTCCTCGAAGCGACTACTAATAATAATAATTTTTTCACACCCTGTCGAGGTGTGAAATATAAGAACGATATTGGCCTCGAACTCAATTCGAAACCGCGGCTGCGCGAACAGATCAGCTTCGCTGGCCGCTGCATTAAACCACTACGTCACCGCCGCTTTATATCTTTTTGTTATTAAAAATGAAAATTGGTTTTGGGGAAACGAAATGGCACAGTATCTGTCTCACATATCGGCGGACACCTGAACCGCGCCGTAAGGGAAGGGATAAAGAGGGTGCGAAAGAAGAAAGGAAGAAAGATGTGCCGTAGTGGAGTAATAATAATAATAATAATAATTGGTTTTGGGGGAAAGGAAATGGCACAGTATCTGTCTCATATATCGTTGGACACCTTAACCGCGTCGTAAGGGAAGGGATAAAGGAGGGAGTGAAAGAGCGCCTGGCGAGATAAGATTTCCGCAAGCCGTTATTCTCAACACCCCTTTCTTGTTTGTTTTTTCCTATTCTGTACCCATGTAACGTCTGCAGATTCCAGGATGATTGATCGACATGCTGATCGTCGGCGTTGAAATCGAAGCTTTCTACTACAGACGCAATTGCTTAGGTGCGCCTAGAGTGCGGCCGCTTTTTGGGAGCGCTCGTGGGTGGTTTCCGTGCATCGATTTGTAGCGGAAAAATGACTTGAGTCTTCATTTCTTTACTTCTGTTGCTTTTGTTCCGCTATTATGCAATGGTAAGAAACTGTCGGAGCCTTTACATAAATCTAAAGGAAAAAGGGGCAAGGTTAGCAGAGTGTAATTATCCTGCTTGGGCGTCCCGCTCAACCCTGACGTTAAATTCTTTTTTCTCTCTCGTCTTGCGGTAAAATAAAGAACAATGGCACAGCCCTGTTCTCTTCTCTCTGTGTATTGTGAGCGAAATAGTTTTAGGGGACTGGTTGAGGCCCGGTCGAAAAGGAGAAGAAAAAAAATTTCAGGGGTGCCTAATTATTAATATGCGATGACAGTGGGTTATCATTAGGCCTTCTCATTGATTTTAATTGGTTCTCTTCTACTTCCGATCTTTTATTCATATTTTCTTATATTCTTTCCCATGAATTTCTTTCTGTCAAGTAATTATAAGGGACGAGGAACACATTGAAAAGAAGGTCATCAAGGTTGAAGCTGCTGGAACGAGTCCCAGAGAAAAGGTGCCAGGACGATGTGGAGAAGGATCTAAGAGTGAAGGAGCTAAGGGGTGAAAGGGTTAAAAAAAAAATGGGAGGACGCTTAAGCTTCGCCTTAAGAGTAGACTCGATAGCACCTTCTCCTTTTTTTCTCGTTTTATTCATTTTCTTTCTCATTTCGCACCGATTACCAATCAGCCATCTCATTACCGATTACAGTCATCGACTACAATCACAATTATCAATCACATTGCCGTTTACCAATTGCCAATCAGAATTTTCGATTATCAATTATGAACCACTGAGTAGCATGCACTGCACGACATACTACGTCCGTACATACGCATACACACCATTTTTTTCAGTACAACGAAGCACCATAACTCCGCTTTTTCATTCCGCGCAAGTTCTGACGCCTAATTAGCATATTTATATTTGGTTTTATTTTTTAATTATTATAACATCAGCGCACATCCCAAACACACGTTACCGAGTCATACACATCACAATGCATTCACCAGCTGCCCCTCAAACACGTTTCAACCAACGACCCTTCGTGGCCTACTTAAGTGGTCTTTTGCTGGAATTCCATGCCCATACCGAGTTCGAACCGGAGTGGCGACCACTCCTTGGGCTGTTCTCTTCATTGTCCTTTTTCTAGTGAATCGTTTCTTAGGTGTGATCGTATTATGATGCAGTAGTGACGTGCCCTGTGTGCGTGTTTTCTTGTGCTTGGTTGTCTAGTTGTGTCATATTATGCATTGCGCTGATTTGTGATTGTTTTCTTCATGGTTAGTACATAGTTCATGTATATAGAACATTGCATCACTGTAATAAATGCCGTGTCCAATAAAAAATCTTCGTGGCCTATGTGTTGCGTACTCGCCTAGCAAGCAGAGGGCCTTAGTTCGAACCCCAGTCCCGGCCAATTTGATCTTATCAAGTACTTATACTCTTATATTCTGAAATACGCCAATTTTGGGTTCAATTGGGCCCTCCCGCAATGACTTCCGGGATTTTTTTCCGACTGACGCAGTACAACAGTCTACGCCGGTTCTTCAGCAGAACGATCTCCTTACGCTATCGCGTAATCGGGTGAAATGGAGAGGGCTCATCGAAGAGAGCGACACCATAAAAAAAGATTGGACGAAGGTGTAAGGAAGGACGAGTGCTGTACAGGGTGTTTCACCTAAGACTACAAAATTTTAAAGAATAGGATTTTTGAGTTAGAAGAGCGTCTTTTTTTTTTCGGAATAACATTGACACTGGGTTGTACATCACATTATATCTAAAGCGTGCTACCTAGCAGGCTGGTTGACTACTATTGAATAGTAGTTTTTAACTATTACTGTTATGCTCCCAAATAGTCAATAGGCGTGTAGATCACCGTAAGTAATATGCCTATCAGTTTATAGAATTTAGAAAACGTGGTTACCCTCGACGCTGTGACCCAACAAATTTTGGCTATTTCGATGAGTTGCGTGCACTGGAGAGGTTGTCTTGCCTGCAAGCTTCTCGAAAGCGCATGTATTTTGGTACGATCTAGCCAGAATCTGTTGGGCCACAGCGCCGACGGTAACCCAAGTTTTCGAAATTCTAAAAAACTGATATGGATATTAATTACGGTGGGCTACACACCCTTTAATAACTAAAAAGCCTAACAGTAGTAATTAAAAGTTAACTATTCAATATTAGTTAACCAGCCCGCTAGTTAGCACATCATAGCTATATTCCGATATACTGCATTATGGCTCGTCTTGAGCCAGTGAGCAGGCCTCTGCACTTTCCTTTCTTTCTTCCTGGCAACAACAGACAGACAGACAGACTGACAATTCTATGCCGAAAAAAGCGCTCTTATAACTCAATAAGCCTATTTTCAAAAATTGCAAATTCTCAAGCGAAACACCTTGTATAGAGTGCGCTCTCGGCGTCGCATCGAAGCAGAAGATGAAGAAGGAGAAGGCTGACGCAGGTAAGAAGAGGTCCTTGATTATACACCAATTTTCGCTGCTGAATTTCTCGCTATTGGTTTGGCCCTTCAAGAAGTTCCCCGCAATATTTCTCAAGTTATCATTCTCTCGGACTGCCTCGCAGTCTTGGCTGCAATAGAAAGTTCGGCAACTAGTCTCCTGTACCGATCCCTAATGTACTTTGTTACTTTGTGCCACGTCATGTCTTAGAGGTGTGCTTTCAGTGGATCCCAGGGCACTGTGGCATCACTTTAAATTCGATGGCTGATTTCTTAGCGAAATCAGCCATCAATGGGCCTGTTGCCCATGTCGTTCCGAACCTCACCCTGCTGACCACGTCCCGTTATGAACGTTACCAAATACACCATTACCTGTGCCATGAGCCCATCCTTGGTACAGCTGATTTCAAACATTTGAAATTCCCATGGAACATACGCAGGATTCCTCGTTTTAATCTTTATTTATGCCGTTCTTGGTTCACGCCGTCGAATCTATGTGCGTCATGTGGGACGTTGAAACGATAGATCATTTCATCATCTAGATCTACTGCCGGCGGTTTGCACGGCAGAGAATTCAGTTTTTGTAAAATCATCTCGCTCAGTTAGGACTGCCGTTTACTCTTCCCGTCCTCCTCTCCTTCGGTGCAACTGTCAAAGGACATGCCATTTCGCCGGTGTGTCAGCTACTACAAAAGTATATCATTGAAACCGGAAGATTTTTGTGTTAACTTCTCGGTGCCTTTTCTTCCCGCTCAAAATTATTTTCTTTCTGATTATTTCTTAAAATTTAGTTATTCTACTCGCACCGCTTTTTTTCCTTAATTTTCGTTCCGATTTCCTCCAGCTCTGTCAAAATTCGTGATTTTCTTTTTCTCTCAGAGTCCTCCATATTTATGAGCCGCTTGAGATAAACCTGGATGAGATTTTTCCTGTTTGGATCTGCACCAAACCCTGTAAAATCCCCCACCGTGGCAGCAAGACTTTGATTTGAGCTAGTTGGTTGTAGCATGGCGTGGTTTACGCAAAAGGCGTAAAGGCGCAAAAAGCAAGACAGGACTGGCGCCTGTCGTGTGTGTGTTGTCTTTTTGCGCCTGTACGCTTTTTGCGTACAGGCGTTCTTTTTGTGCACATTTCTTTTTGTGCACATTCTTTTTGCGCCTGTACGCTTTTTGCGTTAACCATGTCCCCACCGTGGGCATGTGCCATCGTATGTGAGGCAACAACAACAAGAGAGCAAGAAGCCTTGCACGGAGCAGCCTAGCCGAGCCCTCCGCCGGACGCCCACAGGAGGTCGGAGCACATGGCCAACAGTCTGCAGTCGCCGCTGAACAGCAGCACCACCACCAGCCTGTCCGGCCGGCGATCGCCCGGTGTCGCGCATGTCGCCGTCGACCAATGCTCGTCCAGCGTCATCGTCGAGGAAGTGGAACGCCCACAGGTGGGCCTTCTTGGTTGTGTACCTTCAGGTGCCTGCAGGCACGTCCAGTTCCAGACAGCCAACTACCATGAACGGACATAAATGTTATCGACAGCGCCGATTTTCCTTTCCCCTCTATGCCATTATGGCCCTGGTTAAGTGAGTGAGTGAGTGAGTGAGTGAGTGAGTGAGTGAGTGAGTGAGTGAGTGAGTGAGTGAGTGAGTGAGTGAGTGAGTGAGTGAGTGAGTGAGTGAGTGAGTGAGTGAGTGAGTGAGTGAGTGAGTGAGTGAGTGAGTGAGTGAGCGAGCGAGCGAGTGACAACTTTATCCCAAAAGGGAAGGAGGCAGCGTGGGAGGGAGGGAGATCATATGCTGGGTAGGCCTCCGCTACCCTCTGAGTTCAATCCAAGATCTTGTCCTGGAGATCAGGCGCTGGGCTGCGCAGGGCAGTAATTAAGAGCTCACATCGTGTGAAACGGCACCGTCAGCGCCATCTCTCGTCCCTTAAAGATCAGGGAGCGCTCTTCGTCTCACGTTCATCTGCTTTTGTCATTCATCATCCGACAAGAGCTGGCGCTGCCAGTCTATCTCTTGCGAAACACTGAGCCAAAATCAAGTAAAATGGGAGCTAATGAAGTTCTCACGACGAATGGCTAGTCCATGGGAGGACAAACTGTGGCTGACGTCGTTTCGCAATTACTCTAAAATAGTGACATTCGGTATTTTTAGGGATTGATGACTGAGGTCATAGCGTTACTCCTGAAGGACTCACCCCTGTGTGTTTCTAATCCTTTTTTGTTGTTGTTGTTGTTGTTGTTGTTGTTGTTGTTGTTGTTGTTGTTGTTGTTGTTGTTGTTGTTGTTGTTGTTGTTGTTGTTGTTGTTGTTGTTGTTGTTGTTGTTGTTGTTGTTGTTGTTGTTGTTGTTGTTGTTGTTGTTGTTGTCGTCGTCGTCGTCGTCGTCGTCGTCGTCGTCGTCGTCGTCGTCGTCGTCCTCGTCGTCGTCGTCGTCGTCGTCGTCGTTGTTTATAGTGTGATTCGAACCTAGTGTTCTTTGGACTAACACGCACGATGCCCACTTATTCTCCGCACCACATTCGACTAACAAGTCGGTGTACATTCGTCACAAGTCTAGTGAGGTGTCAGTGACAATGGCGACGACTAAAGTAAATATTGCCACACATCGCGCGCAGCTTCGGGACCAGCAGCGAGTGGCGGTGGCCGTGGCTGTCACCTGCGGCGCCATCCTGATCGTCCTCATCGTCGTCATGTACATCATCGTCTCCAGCTCCAGCTCCAACAGTCGGTCTCCCCCGCCGCCCGCCCAGAGCTCCACGACCGCGATGCCCGCCCTGTTAGCTGAGCTGCACCGGCGTCCGTTCAGATAGCTGCCCCTGCCCCCTGGGGGCCTGGCAAGCAAGCGGCACGCCGCTTGAACGGCGGCGCGACAGTGCTACCAACACGTTCTTAACAAATGCAAATGATGTTAAACACAAAACGTTGAGGTCATCCCTGCGTGCGTTCTAAGGTGTCGAAGAAAATAAATGAGTTCGCGAGGATGTGAGATGTTAATAAATGTCGATTATTTATTAAGCTAATTAGTATTATTTTTAAAGATACTGACGCCCGCAATGGCTGAAAGTTTGTCGCTGAAAATATTGTCTTTCTTTCAACTATCCCGTTTCGGGAAATTTTTGGAAAGTGCTCACTGAAACATCCTGTATATTGGGTTCTGTTTCCGCATAGTGCTGTGCATGCAGCTATCTGGTGCTTGCTTTCTAGCCTATAATATAACATTTTATGGCAGTGTAAAGATATAAAATGCGCGAAAAAGTGTCAGCTACTGTGTACTAGGTTACGTACACTACAGAGGGTGTTAGAAATTAAGCTTCGCAGTCTTCTCAAAATTCGGCACGGAGGGGTGCGTGCGCAGCGCCCGCCTCGGTTGCCGGAGGTCGTTGGTTCGAAGCCGACCGCTGGACACCCACCGGTGAAAATGGGTACAAGCGTCCCTCGGCCTGTCGCCCGGCTTTCTTCAGGGGTGTGCGCTTAGGAGAAACTTGGTAAACCCCGCTGCGCCCCTCGAGGGCCAAACCCACTTTCGGACCACCTCACAGCCTGCTAACGGTGGTTACCCTTCGGCCAACGCGCTTCGGACGCGAGCATAGCCCCGATGCGCTGTCACTGGGCGCGCGCGCGACCTAACGCAAAGACCTCTCCTCCTCTGTGAGGACAAAGCCGTTCCGCACCTGCAGAGAAGGTGGCGACAACGGCGTCAGCGGTCCACGGTGTCTCCGTGACGACGCCTCCCCTCTCGCAAGAGGCACACACCGTCGCCCGCAGTTCTAAAGCCCCAACTCGATGGACACATCCTACGCGTACCGGCGGAGCGCACGGGCGTACGCAGGAGCCTGTCTGCGCATGCGCAAAGCCTGACGCGAGCGCAGGCGCGTTGCGTTGCGCAGAGAAAGACAGAACGCACAACTCTCACCGAACATTGATCCGCTGACACACAGCAGCGCCAGCAACAGTCATCAAAAATGACCATAATAGGGTTTTACCGCAAAAGCTGGATTTCGGTCCCTCGCGATAGATTTTCCACCGGGGGACTTATTTTAATGCGTTTGCATTCAAAATAATGTGGTTTGTAGTCTCTATCGTGTCCTATTTCCGCATGCGGTTTCCTCTCATGCCTGTCGAACCGAGAGACCAAGGATCGAGCTTGCTTCTGAACCTTGTAGTCGCGCTCTTGCAGCAATCACGGAAGTTATGTTGGAAGAGTTGAGGAAGAGAGTTCCTCTCTCTCAGTCGGTTTCGAACATGAGCGGTGTAATAAGAGTCACACAACGCGGTTCAGAAGGCAACCCTTTGCACACACCTTTTGACAAAGGCTTCGCGTTTCTCCACGAACACGACCTATACGTTGTCGTTGTTAGTGGCTATTTATTAATAAAATAACAATGGAAATATAAGATGTTGCTAGCCGCGGCATCTTCCAAAAACATCAAGCATCTGAGCTGCAACTAGCCAGAATAAAAGGGCAGAGAAAGGACAGGGAGAGGGAAAGAAAGAGGAAGCGATCCTATATGTCATAGTAATAATAATAATAATAATAATAATAATAATAATAATAATAATAATAATAATAATAATAATAATAATAATAATAATAATTGGTTTTGGGGGAAAGGAAATGGCGCAGTATCTGTCTCATATATCGTTGGACACCTGAACCGCGCCGTAAGGGAAGGGATAAAGGAGGGAGTGAAAGAAGAAAGGAAGAAAGAGGCGGCCGTATTGTAGGGCTCCGGAATATTTTCAACCACCTAGGGGTCTTTAACGTGCACTGACATCGCACAGCACACAGGCGCCTTAGAGTTTTTCCTCCATAAAGGCGGCGCCGCCACGGTCGGGTTCGAACCCGGGAACTCCGGATCAGTAGCCGAGCGCCCTAACCACTGAGCCTCCGCGGCGGGTCTAAATGTCAACGCAAAACAGCTTTTCATGAAGGACAGTTAGCAATCAACGCAGCCATTTAGTCTGATACAACTAAAGAACGAAGTGACGAATGCCCCTGAGAGAAGGCTCTCCTGACAATGCACTGTCAGGACCGACTGTCATGATATCGTGATTAATTTGTCTAAAATCAGCGGTTAACCCCTTGCACCCGCCACCCTTCTGCGACGCCGCACTACCACTTACAAGGGGATTAGTTACGACGTCATGGCAATCGATCAAATGTCACTGGCTGGAGGCACCCCTTCGAGGTGTACGAGCCACTTATGCCAAAGTCTTATCACAGTCACATGGCCGGCAGGTAGCGACTGAACATCAGTGTTGTCAGATACGAATGTCGGGTCACATCTCTTGCTTACGCTCTTAAGTGCCGCCTCGGAGCATAGCACGGACACCTATAAACGGGTACCGGCTCGTCGAAAAAAAGAAGCTGCGAGCAATGATGGGGACCCTGCGTTCACGTTAAGTTAGACATGTGTCCAAGACAAGTGATCTCGGGAAAAGGCGGAAAAGGATGCGCAGGACGAATAAAGGTGCCTCGGAAGCCAAGCCTCTGGCGGTCATGAAATTGAAAGAATGGCCGCCACCACAACCACACAAGCTGTGGAGGCCCTAACCCAGGCACTGCAAAACCACAGGAAGGAGTGACCGCATAAGCGGGAACAGGTGCAAGTGTGCGACGGTCGAGTATCTTACTTGCTAAAAGGGGGCGGCATCACACAGAAGGGTCTAAAGCCCCTAAATATTGTTACTTCTTTAGGGACTTTAGCATGGTGTAAGCCAGTCGTGCTGGTTAGATGAATATGCGAAAGCTACGAGTAGACGGGGCTGGTATGCTTTCGGTTATCTTTGTTTTTAACAATGAGCTCGGCGGTCGTCATGGCCACTGCGTCGCTTTACGCCCGTGCAGGTTAACCTTTTAAGGCACTATGTACGCAACTGGGCACAAAGGGAGCTTGCAGCTTTTTCCGCCTGTACTATACCAAACAATGATTTAGCAGTCGTCACGTTACAAAAAGGGTCTTTTCTCTGTGCCAAGAAGTCAACGCAGTGTATGGAAGCCAAGTAGTGAAAGCAAAGTTATCTGCTGTGCAACGCCAAGGCTGTACTAGGTATTCGAATATTTTTTTTTTTTTTGAAGCGATGTTTATTGCCTCAGGGCATAAAAACTATGAAGTGAGAGATGAGTAAGATGCTTAAATAAATGAAAAAGGTGGACTGATTTGATGAAATGAATAAGTGAACGATTATATGGACCCTGTGTCCAGGCAGTATAGCAATCCGGATTGTCCGGTGAGAGTCCCACTGCCGCCAGGTGCCGAATTCTCGTCGGCTTCAGCGCCGGGCAGTCCCACAACAGGTGGTGGATATCCGCCTCAAAGCCTCTGTTCTTGCTGACTGGGCAGCCGGGGCGGGGATATAAATCTTTGAAATGCGGCCACTTCACTTGCGTGTCACAGCTGGAGTTAGGGCAACTCCGACCCGTATCCTCTGAAGCGCAACCTCCTCTGCACGGGTAAGACCACGAGGGAGGGTTACCCCACACGGAGGGATTAGAGCACGTGTGCTGCGCCGGCGGTGTTCCTTTCGTGTTAAAAGGAGGGTGGTGGTTAAAAGGAGGGTGGTATTCGAATATATTCTCAGAACATCACCCATCTGTAAAGTGTTACACCCAGTCACTACAATTTCAGACCTCAAGAGGGCAGTTTAAGTGCCGAACAGAGAGCATGAGAGCACAAGTAACAGGGGAAAAAAAGAAGACTTAACGGGAGGTAAACTACAAAACAAATTTATTCTGGGTCTCCCTTTGACATTTCCTAACGGAATGCGCCACTTTTCGCTTTAATTCATGGCAGCTTGTATTCAGAATGAGAAGAACCACGTTAAACAACCACTTTACAGCAGTGAAAGCTATTTCATCAAAAATCCAAAAATATATTAACGACGCCATATCAAATTCCCGTTCCACGTAACATCTTGGAAGCCATCCATCTGTCTCAACTTTCAAATCGATGTGCACCTATATGAAAAGAGAGGCAACACAGTGCCTTCCTACTGAGGGGTCCTTTTGCTGAACAATGGTGGAGAACACATATCTCCAAGAACAACTCTTTCAGTGCCTGTAAGATGGGAGACTCATGCGCCGTCAATAGAAGTTTACAACTCTTGATGCAGGCAACACAAGATGGTGAAAGTCGCAAGTTGTTTTCTGCTCTTCCGCACGTGTGGTGTGCTTAGTTATGCTACTCTGCACCCAAGATTGACGTTCTGTGCAACAGTATTCCTAGATCAGTGATGAACAATGAGGCATACACAGCCATCATGCTTAAAACGATTCATTTGACCTATCCTCCTACCCTTAATCTTAACCTATAAACCTGGTCACAAGAATTTTTTTCATGTGCTCTGATGCACTCTGGCAGTGCTGTGACGTCCACTCAGCAGTATCCTCAGTACGCTTCCTACTTTGATGCACTGCACCACATTGTAGCGTGCTTAAAGCATTCAAACTTCTCAATTTTTTTTCAGATTACTTCACAACATTATCAAAAATATTTGTACAATATCAGTTTGGACTACAGCCCGTGCAAATCCAAGCATACGAGACTGATCGCCATCACGCCCACAAAATAAAGAACAACTAAAAACGCGAAAAAAATAACTGCTTCACAAACTTGCAGACCTTTGCGGTTGACGAAACAAGATTAACAGACGAAACAGCAAAAGCTCGTTAATACGACCTTCGTTAATCCAGAAATACGGATAATCCGAGCTTACGACGTGACTCTGACCAATGCCTATGTAAGTCTATAGCGTAGGACGCTGGCTAAATGAGATGCTGCTGGTCTCACACTGGTTGATTGAAACGGGCTCCCGAGCGATCGTACAAGTAGCCCTACTCAAACCTTCGTTTTATGCTGCACAGTCACCGCGAACCTCTAAATTGAGCGCAACGGCAGGCTAAGATCTTCTGTCATATACTTTTCAACCCTTGCCTCTGCACACTCCCAACAGACACGCAACCGTTTACAGAGGAATAAAGGAGGAAGTCGAAAGGAAGAAGTTGTGAAGAAGATGTGAAGATGTGAAGAAGATGTGAAGAAGATGTGATACCTGGGGTGAAGAAGAAGAAGAAGACCAAGAACGTGCGTTACAGCCCTTGCCGTCGGCCCGACTTTTGCCGTCCGTTTTCTCCAGAAGCACGTATATTTCAGCTGCCCCTGCTTCTACCGACGGCGGCACTGCGGTGGCTGCTTCTCCCGAAGCCTTCCTCGGCAGCTTCAGCTGCCCCGAAGTCCTCTACGCTCGGTTTTCCTCCTCGGCTCTCCATGGCGGCACACAGGGACCAAGTCATGGCCGTTGTCCAGCGGCTCTGGGTGAGTAATCAGGCATTGCGTTGGAGGCTGAGGAGCCAAAATTTATAAACGCTGGAATTTTAAGCTTCGCGGACTATTTTCTTGATATCGTCCAGTACAGGCAACCTGCAGTGCACAGGAGGCGGTGTAAATTGTTCCAATGAGCGCCTAAACACTGCTGCCGTCAGCCGAAGGGACTGCAAAAGACGCGAGAGCGTATTTTCAACGATTAGAGGGGCGCGTTTGGCAGATAACGCTCCTTGCTTAGGTTCTCTAGGCGTAGCAGATAGCTGACGCACGCTAGGCTTGGTTTTGACAGAGCGAAGAATCTCATGCCTATGCGCGCAGACAAAGGGTGTGGAAGAGCACTAAAAAATGCTTGCTCCTCTCGCTAGGCTGTGTTACTGCGCTACGATCGACTTGGTAAGCTTCATTGCAGGTTGCCTATAGCATGAAATCCAATGCGTGATTTTATCGTGAAGTTTTGTGATACTTCTGGTGTGCTTATGTAACCATCGCTTGACTGAGTGGTTACACCCGCGCTTACTGGCGCTGGTCGCTATCTCAATTTCGAAGCACATGGAGCTGCGCAGAAGACAATGGCGCTTAAACCCGGTTGAGAACGTCTGTGCCAGATCGAGAGTAATAGCGAAGATACCAAAGGCAATGGCCAGTCTTCTTTCGACCTAGAAACAACACACTTTTCTTTTTGCTCCGACAGGCCGGAACACTCAAATCAGCGCGTGCACATGCTTAAATATTAATGTGCATATTGCACCACTGACACCCTCAGACTATGTACCAAAATTTCAGCCAAAATCTAGCCCTGAGGACTGTATACCGAAGATTACGCTATTTCTTTTTCCTCTTGGATGTGGCTTAATTTTTTTCCTCTCCTTATTATTATCGTTATTTTTCTTTCTAGAAACTGGCTGTTACCACCCTGCTTTTCTCGCGAAATATTTGCTGTAAGTACGCACAAACTGTTTCTAGCATTCAACGCCCCTTTGTCACTCCGTCTTCAACTAATAATAATAATAATTGCTTTTTTGGGGGGGGGAGGAAATGGCGCAGTATCTGTCTCACATCTCGGCGGACACCTGAACCGCGCCGTAAGGCAAAGGGATAAAGGAGGGAGTGAAAGAAAAAAGGAAGAAAGAGGTGCCGTAGTGGAAGGCTCCGGAATGATTTCGACCACCTGGGGATCTTTAACATGCACTGACATCGCACAGCACACGGGCTCCTTAGCGTTTTGCCTCCGTAAAAACGCAGCCGCCGCGGTCGGGTTCGAGCCCGGCAACTCCGGATCAGTAGCCGAGGGCTCTAACCACTGAGACACCGCGGCGGTTCCGCCTTCAACTCCAGTTCTGAAAAACTGACACTTTTTTTTTCTACCTATACCTTCAATGTAACCACTACTATGTCGCTCCTCCCGTCTCTCAACAGACGCCCACTACAGCCCTTTCGCGAGAATGCATGGAATTCGATCCCCGCACAACCACAACTACTTCGAGCCCACCGCTATCGTAGGTGAGTTTGTCACGGAAAACTTCTTTGCCTTCTTGTGCTGAAAAGCTGACAAATGCTAGAACCGGGCAACTCTGCCCCACTCACACAGCGGATGCTGTTTTAGAAGGAATGAGCGTGAGGTCAAGTCTACCCGCACCGGCGTGCATGCCACACAGACATAAGCATTGTACCTCGAACTCAACATCTGCCGTAATGTTGCGTGACAGTCTATTAAAATGTGCTTTTGTCCTCATACTTCGATTAAAATTCAATAAATACTCACAAATAGTCTTCCAACCAACAGGCCATAACTCTGTGTTCACGATTGTTTCACATCCGGTTGTTGATACCAAACCTATTTTTTTTTCTCGAACAAAACAACATGTTGTGTCGGTGAAAAAGTGTTCATACACGTTTCAATCAGCACCACTCGGAGTTCCCAGTTTCTCTCAAATGCCTGACTTCCTAATCATCTGCCCGTCTTCCGCCTGCGCCTTCTAGCTTCCATTGCGAGAAATGCTGTTTGGCATGATCTCCATATGCTGAGTGTTTTCATGCCAGGAATACGTTCCCTTTCTTTTGTAGTGCGATGAATACAGGCTATACGCTAACGCAACTTTAAGGAATCGCACTGCTGCGATATTCAGCGACTCGTCTCTTGATTTCCTGTGTTGCCACTGGCTCCCTTAATAAACGCCGACACCGACTGTGATGCACACAGACCCTGGGTCACGCGCTATTTGCCAATGCAGAGAGTCTCCGAGAATGCCATGTCACCGACTGGGTCTACTCTGTTCCCTCGAACTGCAGCATCAGCTCAAGCATACACAGTGAGTAGACGAACGCAACTCGCTGAGCGAACGTGTTTCCACTCCCGATTACCTCATAACTTATTTGCTTGTTTTTCTTTCGTTTTTGCTTTCCGTGTTTGCTTGCTTTCTTGCGATAGCAGTAACAACTGCTAGTGGCGAAAATGCCGGCGTTGTAGGGGTGAAGCCTCGGTGAGTGAAGCCTCCAGAAACAAGACTCATCGGCCACCTCCCCACACCACCTCCACCCACCCTGTAAAAGCATCCATTAGAGAAAAGCACCAAGTAATCATCGAGGGTAAACCCAACAGCTATCGCTGCTTTCGCGCGTCTGCTTTCATGATCGCCCTGTCATTTTTGTTTGTTTGTTTGTTTGTTTGTTTGTTTGTTTGTTTGTTTGTTTGTTTGTTTGTTTGTTTGTTTGTTTGTTTGTATGTATGTATGTATTGTCACGTGGTGGTGACGTTGAAGAACACAGTAGCAATACTGTGAAAGACAAAACTAACTTTTATTGGGCGAACCTGTGCCCACAAAAGAGGCTACACTTACAGCACAACGGTAGCGGCGAGCACGGTCGGCGATCGCCGAAAATCTGGTCCGCGGGTCAAGCGCGTCGGCTGTTATATAGCAGTCGTCGAATGTTCCAGACTAATCGTTGGGACCCGCGTGCCTTCCACAAAGTTCTACACCATTCGCGTCTGGCGATGAAATCAGATAACATAAGGTTCGTCTACAACAGACAGCGAACAGAAGCATCGATGACTTGCCAGAAACTTCGGATAGATGCAGGCGCGTCCCGCGCTGTGCGATAACACTTGTTAGGCGGCGAAACGTGGTCGCCCGATAAAGATAAATGACACGTGTCAGTATGTATGTGTGTGTGTGTGTGTGTGTGTGTGTGTGTGTGTGTGTGTGTGTGTGTGTGTGTGTGTGTGTGTGTGTGTGTGTGTGTGTGTGTGTGTGTGTGTGTGTGTGTGTGTGTGTGTGTGTGTGTGTGTGTGGTGTGTGTGTGTGTGTGTGTCTACTGCGAAAGCAGTGCTCTTACCCCCTAGCCTCCACAAGGCCACCACCCATTATACTGCATCTCACAAATTCGTTTGCACCGTTGTGAAGGCTGCAGCGATCTGGGTCAATCAGAACCGCGTGCGCCGAAAAACGAGTCCCTCCGAGCCCCTCACCCCACGACTGGTGGCTCCATCAATGGGAAGGAAAGAGGACCAAAGTACAGCTGCTGTGCGCAGGAGACTCGGCGGATGCTATGTTTACGAATGGCCACACACCACTTCGCAGCAAACATACGCAGTGCTATGTTATATTCTGCAATTCCGCTGAACGAGAAAATCGCATGCCTAACGTTTAGCACACCTTCCTGATTCACTAGTCACGCATGCGTGCTGTTTGAGGCTCCGGGCGCAGACTAATTTCTCAAGCTCTGCTTTTTTTTCCCGTGCATTGTGCAGCGCAGGAGACGTGGTCAGCCAAGTACCCGGACTGCAAGGGCAAGTCCCAGTCTCCGCTGCACCTGCGCTTTCTCCAGTCGACCTATAAGAACATGGCGCCCATAAACTTCTTCAACTACGACACCGAGATGGTCCTGAACGTCGAGGTTCGGGGAGCCAACTGTGAGAGAAACGATGGGCTCTTTGATGCATGCAGTCATAAGGTCGCTGACCAGAGCTATGGAACTGCTTTCCTGATGACACTGGTCAGTGACCTTAGAACGGCCGCTGATTCCTGACCGAATAGGATGCTGTTAAACCCTTGACTACATGTTTGACAGATTCAGTGAGTGAACGAGTGAGTGAGTGGAAGAAGGAAGGAATGAGTGTACGAGAGAGCGAGCGAGAGAGAAATTCTTTGATAAAGCGAGGCACGTCTTAAACAAGCAAGCTAGTCGTGGAGCGAGTGACTGAAGAAAAAGAAAGAAACCGATCGAGTGCAAGGAAATTACAGAGAGATTTGGCGAATGCACGGGCGAGTGTATATGAAATTATAAGAGCGATAGGTTGGGTGGGCGCATAAGAAAGTAAAGGAGTGAGTGAGTGGGCAAATAGGGTGCAGGAAGAGACGTCCAAGTTGTGGAAAATCTGCTCCCCATCCCTCTCGAACCCGGATATATATCGAACTAGAAGAAGGTCGCCAAATAGTTCTATATACATCGATAATTTTTTTTATATAAAAATGGCAATAATTAAGCTTATCTGCAGCCTAGAAGCAACAATATATTGCACCTACGCGTGTGGCGCACTTGCAGCGATGTGCCGGCCGCCGGCATGTTGGCGGCGCACCTTTCTCTGGGTGTTGCTAGGCCCGCCCTGCTTCGCATCGAGGCCGCAGCGGATGGTGCTTTTTGAACTTGTTACTGACTAGCATTAGATTTCTAATAGGCCGCGCAGCTAACGCGGCTTCGCGTGCGAATGGTGATCGTACATAGTTGTTAGAAGAAGCGCCAACTGGAGGGGCGCGGCGCTCAATTCGATATATCGAACGACCGGCGAAATTGCAGTTCGATATACTGATCTATGTGTTCAGTATTTCCGAAAATTCGAAATATCGAGGTTAGATATTCCGGGCTCGACTGCATTAGCCTCTTCATGTGGAAAGCGGAAGTACCGACAGTAGTGTCACCTGTACGTCTACGCGCATTCCCGCGGAGAGACATGAAGCTCTTCCGGTTTCGGACAGCGAAGCGAACGGCAGTGACTGCACGCTATAGCCGCCTCCCGCGGCAGGCTCCCGATATCATCTTCCCCGGTAGATATGACGGAATCTGCCCCCGGTGTGGCGGAATTCCAACAGGATACCATGTAACATGGGGCTGCTCCGGTCCCAAGCCCCCCGAACTAGACAAACATCAATCCGATGAAGGGTGACAGTTTGCCCTGCTCAGCTCTGATTTGGCCACCCAGCGTAATCTGTTATCCCAAGCAAAAGAAACTGCGGTGGACATTGGGGTCCTGAAATAAGGACTCCACCGCAAAATCTGTATTTCCTCCTCTTTATCCTACGTATTTGTGAATAAATGTTTTCTACTCCTACAACTACCGGAGATGGCTTTGCCCGAAGAGTGCGGCACGTATGGTATAACCCTTCGCACACTGCCAGCGCAGCCGTAGTCGCGCCCGTACCCAAAGCCAGTCAGTTCGGAAGCCATTCTTTCGTATATAGCCTTCTCCTTGCGAGGATTCCCTCGTTTATGTTCGGTGTCGCTAGCCCGCCCAGTCCGTGTATCATTTGCAAGAGCAATGAATAACATTAGTGTACGCATGTGGCCGCTCCCCTTTTGTCCTCTCAATTACGGACCCCTGCGCGGTTAGCAAGTAATGACGCGTCAGAGTGAGAGTGTCAGAGTGAGCGATCGACTCTATGCGTGGGTGATGGTCTTTGCAGTGATGGTCTTCCCGAACCACTCGCGGGTGGCGGTCTACGGGGGGCCCCTGCTGGTCGAGTACACCTTCATCCAGGGCGTGCTGCACTTCGGCACCGGCAGCGGTCAGGGCGCCGAGCATCACATCGACGAGCAGAACAACGTGGCCGAGGTGAGCGCATCTAAAGTCATAACATCATCGTCATCAGCAGCAGCAGCTGGAGCAGGCAGGCAACATCCAGTACAGGTCGAGATCGAGCCCCTCCCAACGACGTGCATGGATGGACGGATGGATGGATACGGCTGAACCCTTTAAATCGGGTGGTGGCTCAAGCCACCTAGCCATGACTTGTGAAATTTTAGTGTTGTCTTGATTTTAGCCACTAATCAGATAACCTTCGCTTGGTTACTTCTACCCGCTTAAAATGTGATTTCCCTTCACTGTCCTTAAACCCCAATGCCTTGGATAAATCAGCCCCGCTGCTTTCCACTGTAGGGTGAAGCCCTTTACAAAAAAGTATCAAGTGTTGAAAGTATCAAGTATCAAGGTATCAAGTCCAAATAGCCACACAGAGCGCTATCTGCTGGCCGCCCTATTCTAATAAATTTTGCCATCTCGTCTGCACACGTGATGATTTTCTGCCTCCCTTGGCTGCGTCTCCTTTTCGTTGGAATCTACATTATTTTCCATACAGAGATCAGTTATCACATGTCCATGTTGTATGTCCCGTCCAAGTTTATTTTCTCATCTTGATTTCCACTAGCGTGTCTTCAGCTCGAATTCTCTTATCAATTTTTTCTATTTGTAATTTGTAAAAGTGTGTCTATTCAAGGGATGGGAGAGGACGGTGACCTGCTGTCTTTTGTCGCTTGGAGCGCGCGTGCAAACCATTTTCCCGACACTTTGGGTGCGGTTGTTGCTCGCGAACCTCCAGCGAATAATAATAGTAATAATAATAATAATAATAATAATAATAATAATAATAATAATAATAATAATAATTGGTTTTGGGGGGAAAGGAAAATGGCGCAGTATCTGTCTCATATATCGTTGGACACCTGAACCACGCCGTAAGGGAACGGATAAAGGAGGGAGTGAAAGAAGGAAGAATGAGGTCCCGTAGTGGAGTGCTCCGGAATAATTTCGACCACCTGGGGATCTTTAACGTGCACTGACAGAGTTCGCTTCTGGACTCGCTATAGGCAATGCTCTGCAGGACTGTTTCGAGCACTGTTTTAACGCTGTTCTTCTTTAGAACGTTGTTGGAGGCGGCCACGCTTTGCGTCACTTCCGCAGCTGCAGCTGATCCACTACACGGAGACCAACATCGCCGTCAACTGCCTCAAGGAAATCAACGGCCTGCTGGCGCTCGTCATCCTTTTCAGGGTAAGCGTTATAGCCCTGTCACGCTTAGCTCACACGGACTCACTTTTATCGACAATTAGTGTCACCCTTATATTGAAAGGGAATGGGGGGGGGGGGGGTAACTGTCGCTTCTCGTTTCGTGACATCTGCTCTAACTTCCTCTGCATGCTTTTCGACTCTGAAAATAGACCGCACTCAGGCCATTTTTAAACCGCACAGCCTCTCTAATCCTCCGTGGGGCCACTGCCGCCACTATAGGGGCTGGAGGGCCTTACTGGATAACTGGATAGAAATGTGCGCTGTCATTTCACTGCCTTCCACGTTGCGACAACAAATAACGGCCGTTACATCAAAACTTTGCCACAGTTGTTGAGTGCTACCAGATATGAAACTGCGATGCAAAATTCGGCCATGACTTTACAGTGGCTATAGTTGTACCGGAGATCGACATATAGTGACGCTGCTTGTGAGCCGGATCACTCAGCTATCGGTGGCGCTCTGAAACTTATTTCTCCATTGTACTCGTGCTTTGAGCCGCACAGAGCATTTACGCCGCCGGTGGCATGATAATCTGCTGAGGAGAGAATCGTTCTATGATAATTCAAGAGGCAGTACCCTGCTCTCTGAAGCGAGATCAGGGTGCTTTAGAACGCGAAGCTGCAAAAAGACATATAACCAGGATGATTTCATGTGTCTAATTTGTGGAAATACCTGAAGAAACAATACAATATATTTTGCTATAATATCGCGGCACCTATCCGGATGTTAACACAGGCACTGTCAGTATCCCCGAGGCCTTAGGGTTGATAAATAACGAAAGTAATGCAAATGCACCTGCAGTAGATGCTTCTAAAACATGTTTGAATTAATGGTGGCTTAAAACCGAGCAAGTGACCTAAAGATACACGTTCAAAATTCATAGCTGGTACAGCGTAAAAGTCAGTGGTATTTGTACTTAGAAAGGGCGGATTTCTATAATCTACTTTCAAGTTTTTAAGGCTGATTATAGGAATACAGTACAGCCTGGATATATCAAACCCGGATATTCCGAATTACTCGCTGCATTTAACACATAATTATCCCTTCGCAAACCCAGCGTAAAAGTATAGGAAATTCGCTCGTCACACTGAACTTCAATTTCGCGGGTCATTCGATATATCGAACTGCGCGCCGCTCCCCTGTAAGTGGTGTTTCACCTAATCGCACTCTTCGATCACTTTTCGCGCACTTTGACGGGTTGGCTGTGCGATCTTGGGTACCTGCTAACCGCGCTGGCGCTGTGAAACCATATGACGAGACTAACGTGGGTATAGCTCTTGGGATTGACCTTAGATATACAGACTTCGTTGTAGCCAGTATTGACCGAGCTTCCAAGGAGAATCGTCGTTCCTCCGTTATATCCATTATTTCTTTATCAACCGTTTCGTTATAGCGAACTTCGACTGTACTCATTTTTTCACGCAACATCTCTGTCATGCAGTGAAGCCAATCTACAAAGCCTAGCCGCGGCCCTCGCCTGATGTGCTTCACGGCCGTAAGCGTCGCGTAAAACAACTGTACCTTTATTTTAATGAGTGATTATAATGCGTGATTATTCTATTTGTAGTGCGTGTACTGGTATCAGGATTAGACATCTTATGAAGTTATGGTATGCAGTGGCTAGTTCCAAACAACCGTCCACTGCGGCTTCGATGCGAAGCAGGCGCTGCCAGGTGGCGTAGCACTCCACCTGGTAGCCTTGAAGAGCTGCGCTCAAATTACGCATTACCGGCTATCGTAATCGTCTGTCAACTTTTTCGTGTATCGAATTATGGCTACGTCGAAGTATTTCGCGATTCCCTTCGAGTTCGATATATCCGGCTGCAACTGTATTAAGGAAAAGTGCTACGCATGCTGGCCTCACCGCCACGCCGCTTCAAGGGAAATTCTCTCAACATTCGTCCATTTATCTATCCTCCGAGTTTTTGCCGGATCAGAGCGTCATCTTCGATACCCCGGCTCTGTCGGGAGTTTCACAGCTAGTATAACCAAACAGCTTAGACACTGGATGGATGGATGGATGGATGGATGGATGGATGGATGGATGGATGGATGGATGGATGGATGGATGGATGGATGGATGGATGGATGGATGGATGGATGGATGGATGGATGGATGGATGGATGGACGGACGGACGGACGGACGGACGGACGGACGGACGGACGGACGGACGGAAAGACGGACGGACGGATGGGTGGATGGGTGGATGGATGGATGGATGGATGGATGGATGGATGGATGGATGGATGGATGGATGGATGGATGGATGGATGGATGGATGGATGGATGGATGGATGGATGGATGGATTTTATTGGCACAACCCGTGAACCGGAGCGGTGCCCACTTAGTTGCCTAGTTGATGACCATGTTGACGTGAAGTTATAGACGACGAGAGAAAGTTATCGAACTTCGTTATCGCTATCGAGTGACGTGCTAGCTGTAATCAACAGCAGCTATAAGAGCGCCATCTATCGCGCGGCACAGGAGACGGAAACTAACAACAGCGACCTGGCGGGCTTCATGAAGGCCGTGCGCGAGCTTCACGCGCCCGGCGCCAACGGGACGTCGCCCAAGGAGACCGCGGCGGTGTCCAAGTTCTTCATGTCCTTCTTCACGCCGTCCAGCACCGAGAACTACTACCTCTACTCGGGCTCGCTCACGTTCCCGCCCTGCACCGAGCGGGTCATCAACGTCGTGCTCAGCCGCTCCGTGCACATCGGCAAGGACCAGGTGGGCGCACCGCTGCAGAGTGACGTTCAGACAGCGAAAGGCAGATCGAATGCACAAACACCCTTGGCTTCTCTCCTCGGGGGTTCTGGGAAGAGCAGCACAGAAAGGGGTAAAAAAGGGGAATAAGCTGGGCTCTAGGACACTCCCTTTCATAAAAGGGAATCTGCTAGAGGACACCTTACTCCATTTTTACACCCATAAAGGCGTATTCGTGTTTAGGGTGTAGAGCTGTGTGCAGTCGTGCCTAGTTAATACGGATGCTTTGGTTCTCGAGGAAAACGGTCCATAAAGAGAATCATCTCTAATTACGAATGGCAAATAAAAACATTATTCACAAAAAAAAAGACTTTGTCAGAGGAAATTAGAAAAAACATAGGAGTTCCAAGAGGGTTATCCTGGTCGCCCATTGATTGAACAAAGTGATGATGATGATTGTAATTACGACGACGATGACGATGATGAGATTTCGAATGCCGTAAGAGCACCATGGCCATCGAGTGCTATAGGTGCCATTGTATGGTCAGTAGAGCTTGGGGTCACTGCCCCTTTTCTTTTCCTCTCTCATTAACATCGCGACGACGACGTCTTTTCAACTACGAATTTTCACATCCAACGGACTGCTAATGCATGTCTTGCATCCACCTTCCTGACAGCTGTCTGTCGAGCATAGCTTTCAACGAGGCAGGGGCTGCAGAGGCATTCTTGCAGTATATACGACAAATGTCAAGGCAGTTCCAGTGACCTCCTTCGCACTCACAACCATGGGAACAAAAAAACGGCATCACAGCGTCATTTTCACTTTCGCGCTGTCTTTAGCTAGTGTTCTAGATTCAAAGCGGAGGAAACGAGACGTCTAATGCAGTCAATGTTTTGCTCTCATCGCTGTCCATATTAACACGACGAAAATAACATTGACCGCAACGTTCCCTGGTCGTTTTCACCGTGTTCATTGTCCGCACAGCGAGTTTTCATATTAACGAGGCGCAAATGGATTGAAATATCTTTGTACCCAGAGAAACTGTTCACAATTCGAGTGGTCCATATTAATGGGGGTCGCATTAACGGGGTACGAGTGTATAACCCCAATGGACACAGAAACTTCATTGGACGTCCGCGGGACGTCTCAGACGTCCCCAAGTCGTCCAAGGGAGTTCAAGTGCCCATTGGGACAGTACCTCCATCATAAAAGCGCCCAGCGCCGGGCCTACATTGGTCACGTGACAGCTAGCGCCTTTAAGTGACTATTTGTTTCGGCGGCACATCAGGCCCAGCTAGGGCACTCGAATAATCATTGTCCCAGCACTGCGGCGAGGTCCAGCCGAAAGACGGTTGAGCTAAAACACGCTTTCTTGAGCGTCTTAATACGCCCAAGCAAGCAAGCAAACAAGCGGCAGCATTGGCCTTCTCTCACAGGTATTAATGAATTAATGATTATATGATCCGGAGTTCCCGGGTTCGAACCCGACCGCGGCGGCTGCGTTTTTATGGAGGCAAAACGCTAAGGCGCCCGTGTGCTGTGCGATGTCAGTGCACGTTAAAGATCCCCAGGTGGTCGAAATTATTCCGGAGCCCTCCACTACGGCACCTCTCACTTCCTTTCTTCTTTCACTCCCTTCTTTATCCCTTCCCTTACGGCGTGGTTCAGGTGTCCAACGATATATGAAACAGATACTGCGCCATTTCCTTTCCCCCAAAAAAACCAATTATAATTATAATGTTAGAGAAGGCCGAAGCTGCTGCTTTCAGAAACGAAACAGAGCTTCAAAAGGTGGGCTACTGCTGCCAGAAGGACTACACGTCACTACAAAGGTGTGTCTTTTGTATAACACAGTGCCCATTTTATACGGAAGATAGACGTAATTTTACACACGCAGGATGCGATAGGGTTGTGTGTTTCACAGAAGCAAGCTTCTTTGTTTATTTCAATGCTAGTGCGCTGCGATGTACCCTATTGTTTCGACGAACGCAAGGCAACTCCCTGATACACGTTCGATTTAAGCTGGGCAATGCAAAGCGAAAATACTAAAAACAGCCTTTTTTTCAAATGCTCAAGTAAAATGGGTCACAAGTTCATCGCAAAAATGCGCAGTATTGGTCAGAGCTTAAATCGAAGTCCTAGAAACACTCGCGATAATTAAGCTACGCATAGATCAGCAGCACTGTCAGTATCATTTCCCTTGGAACCTCTTAAGTATAGCCGCTAAAGTGCTATCGCAAGAAGCCAGAACGCACATAAATCCAGTGAACTTGACCACGAAATAAATGTAGAAAAAAATTCTCGCCATTTGTTACAGCAGCAAAATAGACACAGCTGCGTGACAATAGTGAAAGGTTTTAATTGTAGCCATTTCAACATATCCAGCGCACCTTCAGTGCTAATGAACCAAATTCTCTTTGTACCGCGTGTTCTACCCAAAAGACACACATAGGATATTGCGTTTAACCTCACTTATTTCGGCTTCTATGTCAAAGTTGAATTCTTCCTAACCGGCTGCTGATTTCAGGGAACATGGAGGAAAAACGCTAAGGCGCCCGTGTGCTGTGCGATGTCAGTGCACGTTAAAGATCCCCAGGTGGTCGAAATTATTCCGGAGCCCTCCACTACGGCACCTCTGTCTTCCTTTCTTCTTTCACTCCCTCCTTTACCCTTCCCTTACGGCGCGGTTCAGGTATCCAACGATATATGAGACAGATACTGCGCCATTTCCTTTCCCTCCAAAAACCAATTATTAAGACTTTCTCACTATAGTGCTGTTACCCTCAGGCCTCAAGGCGCAGTCTTGCCGCCCATATCCCTATTGCCACGTATAAACAGCGCTCTTACCAATGGCGCAGGACCATTGGGGCCTGTTGTACTAGACATGACGGTACTAGCTGTACCGTCAGTACCAGCGACTGCTCAGTGGCGTCCACCTGCCGAAGCAACTTTCCATTGTCGATGTGCACTCTAAACACGAATACGTCTTCATGGGAGTTAAAAGAGCCTCTAGCGTACTCTCTTTCATAGAAGGGAGTGCTCTCTCTTGACTCTTTTCTGTTTGAGTGATAGGCGAAATGCAAAAAAAAACCTTTCTACTGAAATATCGGTCTACATTAAAGAGCTGCAGGTAGTCTAGATTAATGCACAGCCCTCCAATATGGCATGTTTCAAAGCCTAAACGACTCTTTGTTCTTAATAATAATAATTGGTTTTCTGGGGAAAGGAAATGGCGCAGTATCTGTCTCATATATCGTTGGACACCTGAACCGCGCCGTAAGGGAAGGGATAAAGGAGGGAGTGAAAGAAGAAAGGAAGAGAGAGGTGCCGTAGTGGAGGGCTCCGGAATAATTTCGACCACCTGGGGATCTTTAACGTGCACTGACATCTCACAGTACACGGGCGCCTTAGCATTTTGCCTCCATAAAAACGCAGCCGCCGCGGTCGGGTTCGAACCCGGGAACTCCGGATCAGTAGCCGAGCGCCACAACCACTGAGCCACCGCGGCGGGTACTGCTTTGTACTTCAATTCCTGAGAAAAGCGCGCTCAAAGGCAATCCTGTATCCGCGCAGCTAGCGGAACTGCGCAAGCTCAAGTGGCGGCTCCTGACGCAGCCCTGCTCTTCGGCCACCGTGGCCGGGAACGTGCGCAAGCTTGTGCCCAGCACCACGGGAGCCGAGACGCGCGCCGTGTACCGCAACTTCCGCTTCATGACCCGCATGGGAGCCACCCGCACAGCGCACGCCGCGCCCTCGGTGGCCGCCCTCGTAGTCATCTCTGTGACGCTCTCCGTGGCGGCGCCAAACGTCAACGGGGGCTCCACCTGGCGGCTGCTTTAGACAACGACGCAGCACCGGACGTTATTTTGACGCCGCAAAGCATGTTGTAGTGTAGGTACATTTGTAGTGAATTCGATTTAACGTATATAGATGAACTTGCGCTTACGCTAAGTTCAATTGCGCCAAAATTTAACGTGTACAAGCCAAGCATTCTCCTTGCTTGCCTCATTTTTCCCACTATTTTTTACGCCGAGAGTTTTCTATGTAGCTAGATATTTTTGAGGGCATTATATGCATGTATTGATAATTCGTTAATTGGCGTTACGTTACTACCGTTAGAACGATGAATGTTAGCTGTATAGATTGTGGCAAGTTGTCATGGCTAAATTTAATGTTTACAAGCCAAGCATTCTCCTCAATTGCATTTTTCCCCTATTTTCTATTCTTTATCGATTTTTACATGGTTCCAGAAGAACAGCCAGGTGTATAGCTTTTAAACTTTATTTCAAGACCCAAGAACCTAAAATTGAATGCAATCGTTGTATGAACGTTATCACTTTCTTTGCTTCCTCCAACTTTCTGCACTTTATTTTTTTCACTTTCTGCATTTCAACATTCTGCAAATGGAAACCTCGCGGCAACACATAATTGCACAACGCCCTTTTATGGTGTTTTTGCTTCTTTTTTATTAGGCAATGTCTGGTGTTTTGGTTGCAGGACTATGTTTAACTATGCCGCTTAAGGATATTTAGAGTTTAACTATTGTGATGCCTGAAATGTGTATATATCGGCAAGCGTTTGTATCTCCTACAAAGTTCACGCGACAGTTCTCGGCCCCGTGGGAAGGGGGCGCTGTGGTCGGCCGGTAGACGCGGAACCTTTGAAGCGAGTTACCGGGATGTTCCAAAACTGGATGAAAGTATATACAGTGAGAAAACGTGTGCCCTTAGTGAGAGGGCCGCGACAGCAAAGAAGCCGTGCCCTGAAATTAACTGGTGTTCTACAATTCAGCTCAGGACGTGCGTCATTTTTGCGGTAGCTGCCTTCAAACGCAACGCCTCAGGACACCGACTTGTCTAGGACACGGACACTGACTGGGACATAAGCAATGCTGCCACGATATCTTTAACGCGTTTGGTTCTATTTCTGCCCGTACTCTGTGCTCTGCGTAAACATATTGTGTGTGTTTATGGGTCGTGCTGCTTTTCTCACGGAGTTTGTCGTGAAGTGACTGTCGATTTCTGAAAGATGTACTGTTCGCTTCCCTGCACACTATAGTACATGGCGAGACAGGCTCACGTTCCAGATATGCGCGTCAGCTATTATATTTATATATTTCGTTTTGTGCGGAGACTACATCTCATTGACCAAAAAGAAGTATCAAATTGACCGACATTCCAAGTGTGTCATTCAGTCCTAATTGATATGTCCGGCACGGTGATTAAATGGAGCACGGAAAAGAAGCTCGATGGATGAAGTAGAGAAGAGAGCACTGTACACAGACCGGCGCCGATTTGACTGTTTATTTCTCTTGTCTCATTCCTTCAATACAATATGCCACAATTATTGAACCAATTGCAGTCGATGAATGTCGATATTTCAAAAAGCATCTTGCGTGAAATTAGAGCCATCTTTACGTAAGCAATAAAACGCTGTTTCAGTATATATGTCTTTTTTTGTAAAAAATATTTTGTATGTATATCTGCGTCTGTAAAAAGTTTTGTCTGTAGTGTTGGCCGATCTTCCGATGTTTGCAATCTGTTACATAGTACTCATATTTCCTGCTGTATGCCATGTAAAGGGGGGTCCGGGGGTCCCTCAAGTGATCTGCGATCACTTTTTACCCGGACCTACCCACATCTATGATGTAAATAAAATAAACTTGAAACTTGCACTGCTTTTTCGAATAATCGTTAGGAACAACCAACTAGTACGCGCCCAAACTTTTATAGTAAATTGTGACATGGTTTGCAGTGTCGTTTTGTTGGCCTGAGACACTGCAAGAAAATAGTTTGTGCCCCGGGTACTGAGACCGTACTGCCGCGGATACTGGGACGGACACTGGGACGGATATTGGGACGGACACTGGGACAGTACGACCGCGAAGTTCAACCGGCGGTTAGCCGCTCTCTTAGTTGCCTCTGTTGGCTCGCTCGGAACGACTTCGCCACGTGCCGAGCATTTTGCGCTGTGCCCACTCCGCGTATTTCTTCATTGCTTCCTGATCCTTTCCCCAAAGGTCAGCCGAGCGTCATCGGGCTGTCTGGAGCGTCTTGTGCTGGAACAGACAAGAGCGTGGGAATAGCTCTGGCTTCCTCCAAGCGACCGATGAAAAAAGATTTCCTCAAGTCCTTATTTTTAGCCACCGCCTCCTTTGTGTTTTTTTCTTTTTGGCCGTCCTTTACCCACGCAACATCTAGAGATTCCAGGATGATTGATGGGCATGCTGATCGACGGTGTTGAAGTCGAAGCTTTCTGCGAGACGCAGTTGCTCAAGTGCGCGTTGGGTTCGGCCGCTTTTGCGGGAGCGCTCGTGGGTGGTTTCCGTGTATCGATTTGTGGGGGGAAATGGCGCGATTTTCACGTCTTTACTTACTTTTTCGCTACTTTTCTTCCGCTATTATGCAATAGTGCGCAACTGTCTATGCCTTTACAACAATCTCAAGTAAAAAGGTAAGGCACGTCAGCGTGTAATTCTTAATGGAAGTGTACAGCGCAAATAAAGACAAGGACACAAGGAATACGCGTGGAACACCATGAATCACCATGAATCCCCATGAATCATGAATCGCCAACATGCCCAGACTGTCACCTCAGTAATTCTTGAGCCTATAGGCGCTACGCTCATTGACGTTCCATAAAAGACAATGGCACAGCTCTCTTCTCATTGTGTAGTGTAAGCGAAACGTTTTGAGGACTGAAGCCAGCACAGTTGCTCTACAGAGCCACAAAAACCTTGAATAGCCAACCTCTGGCATTGGTTGTCGCTGAGCGGCACCAAATAACGGAAGTGGGCAGATGTGTATGATAAAATCTCACCTCGCACAATATCTGAGCACGTTTGTCTCCCTGCGTGCGTGTCTGTTTTGCGCTATGTGGCAAGCGAAATCGGACTCTCAGATGTCGCTGGCTGGATTTCAGTTAAGGTAGCTAGTCTCGAAGAGTAAAACGCATCCATCCATCCATCCATCCATCCATCCATCCATCCATCCATCCATCCATCCATCCGTCCGTCCGTCCGTCCGTCCGTCCGTCCGTCCGTCCGTCCGTCCATACATACATACATACATACATACATACATACATACATACATACATACATACATACATACATACATACATACATACATACATACATACATACATACATACATACATACATACATACATACATACATACATACATACATACATACATACATACATACATACATACATACATACATACATACATACATACATACATACATACATACATACATTTCTATGCATACATGTATACAAAACGGACTTTTCACATTTCGGAGTTCGTATTGTAGCCTATTCGCTTGCCGCAGATGAAATGGGAGATTGAATTTTGCGCCGATCAGAATGGACTCCATTCTAACCATCTTAGGTTCCCACAGACAGTCGGCTATTCGACTGAGCTGAAACTTTGTACGTCCCCATCTCAATGAAAGCACGAACGCTTCAAATGCTTTCCTTCTCCATATATGGGCACTCCAGGCGGCCACCACATCTACTTCTAATGTAGAAGGTGTCTGTGCCACGTTGCTTGAACAAAGGTTTAGATGTTCCACAAGTTACACTCCGCGAGGCTGAACATCAAGTGTAGAATATCCTTCTTGGCGGTCAACTAGTGCGTGCGGAAGAGCTTCGACGTCTTATTCGATTAATTATTCATCATAAGAGTTTATCCTTGCAAATTGCTGGAGACAAAATCGATTCGGAAATCCTCAGCATCGGAACCCCATGCTACACACCTTCAGAAGCCCAACGGTTCTCAGGTTTAAAATCCCTGGGCCCTGACCGGAAGCTTCGGCTTCCATCCGGCCTACCAGGACGTGAAGCAACTTTGCTGTGTTGCCTGTGGTGTGCGGTGGCTTTCACCAGCCATTACTCCTCCTTATTCGGTATGGCTAATAGCCCTGCATGTGCCATCTGTGGGCGTGACCAGACTATGGCCCACATTCTTTGTGAATGCCCTGCATACAAAGCCGAAAGGCAGTCTGTCTGCCGTGCGCTGGAGCGCCTATAGATCTACGCCCACTGATGGAAATGAAAATTCTCGGCCACTGGTCGCGGCGATCGTCGGCGGTGAAGGCCTCACGAGCAGTGCTCCGCTTCTTGAGAACTTCTGGCCCGCCCGATAGGCTGTCATTTTACCGCACGCTTACCGACTTCGCATACTGCCTTCATTTTCCTGCTACTCAGTTTTCTCCTTCATCTTTATGTGCCTTCATCCCTTTCCCCCTGCGCAGGGTAGCAAACCGGTTTCTTCTCCCGCTTAACCTCCCGGCTCACGTGTCAAGTCTTCTGGCCATGTGCTTGTAGTGTTTAGTCGAGGGAACAGAGTGGTGGCAACTGCTCTCTTTTTAGAGGCCATGTGCGGGCACTCACCCTGCACACACTGAATCAGAGTGCCGCATCAAAAGGTTGTTCAAAAAAAAAAAAAGAACTGTCCTGTACAGATTTGTCATTGTGTAAGTAGTTTTTGTGTATATTACCTCTCCCCCCTATCCTCTTTTCCTGTCCCCTCACCTCTTTCATTTCATTTCTCCATTCTGCCTGCTATCCTTTATTTCCGCTGCCTCAGCTCAGGTGCTTCAGTATCGATGGCAGATGCCGGGGCTAGCAAAAACGTTTCCCTTCCTTTTTATTATTGTTTCAATAAACCACTCACTACTGCTACTAACCTCCCTGCCTTTCCTTCTCTTCCTCCACCTCATCATTGCTTTGAACGCATTCGAAGAAGTGCACGGAGGCGCCCAGGACTGAAGGAAGTAACAAAATTTAATTGCCACAAGGCCTATAGTGTTAAGGGAGAAAATGGATCATTCCAAGCCGCAGAGGCTTGCGGTATGAAAGGTCGCAAAGAGATTACGATATGTTTGCACCCTTCGTACCTGCAGCACGACCGAATGCATTGCTCAGTAAACAAAAGACGGGCAGTGTTGGGCACGGGCGTGAAGGAAGAAAAGTTACGTAGGTATCGTCACGCGAGTTTTTAGCCCTAGTCACAAAAAAAAAAGTGGTAGGGTTTTAACGTAGTTAAACCATGTAGTCGTGCGAAAGCATGTGTTTAGCTTGGTTGCCTCATGGTTTTGCTTTGTTGGGTCGTCGGCACGTCTGGCGATGATATTAGTTCGATAGTAGTATCAGTTGACGAAGACGACGATGTGCAATTCACAGAGCGAGAGTGTGTTGCAGTTTAACACGAGGCGTGATCGGGTGCGGCGATAGCATTATGCTCTTGTGCAGTGGCCAGCGAAGCTGATCTGCTCGCGCCGCCACGGGTTGGACACCCAGTCGCGGAAATATTTATTTTGTAACAGGATTTATGGTTTGCCCAAGGTCACTCTCAAGGTCAAGCTTCACACAAACTAGGTGAGCTGGTCCGACCTCGTGAGGTAGTGCTTTCCCATTAAAATAGAAGGCAGAAGGTGGGCCCCACGTGACAGTCCGTGGCGCGTTAACGCGATAGCAACCGGACGTCGTTGTATGCGTCAATAACCGTAAGCGAAAAATCCACGAAAAATCCCCAGAGAAGAAACTTAGGAGGCGGGTGGACCACTTAGGTTACGTTACCTTGTGACGTCATCACGACCAGCCCACCGGATTGTGAGCAAGATGCGCACTGCGTCAGGTGGTAGTGCAATTAATGATTAGTCGCGATATGTTGCTCGGGAGGAGCAACCTGGGTCGCACAAGCCCCACAGATGGCAGCACCTGCCATCGCGGGGCAGTGGCACGTCGGCGCTGCAACACTGCAGCAGGAGTGGTGTGAGGACTCCCATGCAGTGATCTACTTGTATGAATGACAAGTCGAGAATGACCAATTCAGCATATAAGGACATTAAACCCATTAACGCTGTCGCGTCGTACCCTTAAGGCAAAAAAAAATGGTGCAATAAGTAGACCTCTGTGCCCCCTATGTGATCTCCCGCTGCAAACGCTTCAACAATCATCTCAAGACACTTTTAAGTGCTTTAGGACTCCCACAGGATGACCCCGTGCTCATCGAGCATGTCCTTGGACCCTGGAGGAACGCGGCTTCGGGTGTGCGCGGGACAAAAGCATTTTTAGTGTTTTTAAGAGACACGGGTTTGGTGGACATTCTTTGACAATTTTGTGTGTGCGTGTGTGTTTGTGAGTGCGTAAGTGTGCTTGATTTCACCATTCACCCTTTCTTTTTCTTTTTTCCTTTTCTTTTCATCATCCTCCTCTCTACCCTTCTCTTCTTTCACCCTCGTCTGGAGTAGCATGCCAGGCCGACAACCAGGCAGACATCTCCTATTCCATTAAAGTTATTTTTCTTCCTTCCTTCCTTCCTTCCTTCCCTTAAGGTAGAGATTAAGTGCCCCCCACCCCCCTATCTTTACTTGATTTCAGCCCTCGCCTGGGGCCGACTTCCACGCGCCCGAAGACAGAAAGAGAACGGCTTTGAGAAAGCTTCAGGGGGTCAACCGTATGCCGTATACAGCTCCGGTTTCCTTTTCTCCATGGGCGCTGAGCACAAAGGACAGCAGTAACTCGCTCGCGCTGAAAGTTAATGCGGGTGCGCTGGCTTATTGCCGCTGCTGGGAAAAGCGCGCCACCTTGCGCGGTGTTTTCAAAGTATTGCGCCCTATCTATGCGGCTGCGTGTGCCAGAGGCGTTTTGATTTTCGCGCGGTTTCTGCTGAACGTGTGAAGCGGGCGTTACAAAATGATGGTGCTCTCGAGGGCTATTTAGTCACTCCGCAACATTCCCGCAACATTCGACTGAAGCTTTCACATAGGGACATCGCGCATTTATAGCCCATAAGGGTGAGAACACCAGTAGACAAACTCGGTCCACATCAGTAAACTGTCTTTACTCGATGTCAGACATGCCGATTTAACCAAGATCAGCGCTAAATAGTGAAAGCCGCCGGTACCCCTGGCAAATCGTCATCATCATTAACCTGACTACGCCCACCGCTTGGCAAAGGCCTCTCCCGTGTCTCAAAAACTGCTTTTCACACCGCGTAGTTTCAGGCGGTCAATTATTCGACCGTGCTCAAGAAATGAGGTTGAATTTGTAGACCTTTAAATATTAGGTGATACTTATACGTGGGTCCCTGATTGAATAAAGTATAGATAATCAAGAATAGGGTGCATATTTGTGAGCTATAGCTTCAGTACCGCAGTTTTTAAGTTTCCTACGAAGAAATTTAATACGGAAATATATTTGCTAGTTCAGTAGCCACCGTGCTTCTAATGTAGATATAGTCGCACAAGAAATATACGCCTTATAGCCACAGATCTGTTTGCACCGCTGTTCAAAATTTCCTGATAGAATCTCACCGACTGCCTTGCTAAGTGTTCCAACCTTTTCTTTTCTATCAATTATTACATTTTGACTAAATCATTAATATTTAATCACTCTCTTTATTATTATACTTAAAATTTTAAAATCAAAACACTCATCCCTTTTCTGTTCATGACGAAAAATTCACCGGTGTTGCGCTCCCACGTGCTTTTCCTTTTTGTAAACTGCGTTCAGGTGAATAGCCACCCGATTCTTGGCCGATCCCCCAGTGTGGGTATGTGCCATCTTTTGATAGGCTAACAACAACAACAATATTATTTAAAGTTGTCGGTTTGGTGGAGGAAGTTACCGCAGATGCGGGTCACGAGAGCTAAATAACTATAAGAATTAGAATTTGGTAAAGCGCATTTGGCAGATTGTCTCATACCATTAATGACAGTTTACGAATATCCATCAATAGAAAAGTATATGACTGCTGTATCTTACTGCTACTCACCTATGGGGCAGAAACGCGGAGGATAACGAAAAGGGTCCAGGACAACGCAGCGAGCTGTGAAGAGGAAAATGAGCGATGTAATGTTGAGAGACAGGAACAGGGCAGAGCGAGCCAGGAAACAAACGAGGGTTAATTACATCCCAGTCGAAGTCAAGAGGAAGAAATGGGCTTGAACAGAGCATGTAATGCCAATGAAAGATAACTGATAGTCCTTACGGGTAACGGACTGGATTCCAAGACAAGGCAAGCGTATTAGGGGGCGGCAGAAAGTTAGGTAGGCGGATGAGAAGTTTGCGGGGATAGTGTGGCCGTACATGGCACAGGACAGGCTGATAATGATGATGATGAATATTATATCGCGATGGCGAAGAATGACAGTGTAAAACGCACCTCAATATCGTTGATGCAGATCAAGAAAAGCAGCGGCCTCAAGGCCAGCCTTGTCGTATACCTGCAGTTCCTTTACTAGACGATAAGAGCGGACAGCTAACTATGAGTGCTTTGGTCCAAGGACGGGGCCCTGCATGGTCTGTGCCGCTGACCAAACCGCATCTATCGCTATGGCTAGATGGGTACCCGCAGAGTTACACACTGTATATAAACATTTGCTGAAGGGCCAGTTTGCAAACAGTGATGAGGACAACAGTGCTGCATGGAACTGAGGGCAGCGTTCAAGAGATGACAGCAGCAGAAGCGAGAATGATAAGGTGGTTATGTATAAAGAGACAAGAAGGGAGAGACCAGAGCGACCGCATGAGAGGGACAGTCAAAGTCGCAGATGTTGAAAGAAAAATTCAGGAATGTAAGCTGCGATGGTTTTGTCATGCAATGATAAAGGACAACGAATACACTGAAAAGAAGGTGATTGTTGTAGCGGCGTGTGCCGCAGATGAACACGGACTGACAAACAACCTACAAACTCCCTCTTTATTTCAACATACAGTTACTTATATACACAGAGCTACTCTGGCGCCTCTGGCAGCGGGTTCACAAACGAGAACCGAAACCAAATATACAACAGTGATGAAACTTGAAGTTGATGGAAAGAGCCCAGAGAAGAGATGGCAATAATGATATGGAGGAAGATCTAAGGGTGAAGAAGTTCAAGAGGGAATTAGTTAAAGATGGGATAGACTAAAAAGGGCTCATTGAAGAACAGCGACACCATATAAAAATGAGACAAAGCTGTAAATGAAAAACAAGTGCACTTCCAGCGTCGCGTCGAAGCTGGAGAGGAAGAAGGCTGGCGCAAGTGAGAAGAGACGAAGAAGCCTTGCACGAAGCAGCCAGAAGAAGAAGAAGAAGCAACCATGTCCAGTCCTCCGCCGGGAGCCCACAGGAGGTCGGACGACATGGCCAGCGGGCTGCAGTCGACGCCGAGCGGGTCGACAGAGATGGGTCGCCAGGGAGCGAAGACGACTGGCGGCGACCCGGCCGCGAAGCCGAAGCTGTCGGACGGAAACACCACCACCAGCAACCGGCCCGCCAGCCCCGCACTGGTCGAACAACGCACGCCCAGCGTCATCATCGAGGAAGTGCAACGCTCACAGGTGGGTATACGTGCAGGTGCCTGCATGCGTCCTGGACTGCCATCAAAGATGGCCATAAATGCTTCTCCGTGCGTTAACCGTGCACTGTCGCCATATTGTCAAGAGCACCCACTCCCCTTTCCCCTCAGCCATTTCGGCCCGGGTTAATTTGGACACAGTTCTCACTAGGCAAGCGCGAGAGTATATTTGCCAGCTCTCCAACGCAACTACGTCGCATCATTCTGCAAATGTCATTGTGATTCATTAGGCATTGAGACAGTATAGGACCTATGTAAGTGTTGCGCCGCTCAGAGAAAACTGAATAAAATTTCTCCTTGCTAAACGGCCTGTTTCCTCATAGATTTAATGGTAACCTTAGTTTTACAGTACGTTTTGCTCGGGTGCCTGTCTAAAACGGTGTCGGTTAACTGGAAGTCCGCGTCGTATGCGACGACACCGTATATCCCTCGCCCCTGAAAGGGTAGGAAGCGCTCACCGTTTCGCGTTCGTCTGTTTTTGTCATTCTTCCGCTGACAAGAGCTGGCGCTGCGAGTACAGCCGTTGCGAAACTCTAAGACAAAACCGAGTAACATGGCAGTGACTGCTCCATCCTCAACGACGAACGGTTGGTACGAGCGAAGACTAACTGGGACTGACGCTCTCTCGTAATTACTCTGCAGGAGCAAAGCTTGTTATTTTTAGGAACTAATGATAACGGCAATACAGTTACTCCCGAAGGACTCGCCACATGGCATTTTTAATTCTTTTTAGCTTGGAGTGTAATTCGGGTCTACTGCACCTTGAACTAACAAGCACGCTTCCAACACATTCCCCGAAGCACATTCGACTAACAAGTCGGTGTATACATTCGCGTCATGTGTAGTGATGTGTCAGTAGACACATTTAACATACCGTGTGCCGTGTTACCGTTATCATTACCGGAGTACCGGGAGCCCGCGCGCTGTCTGCGCATGCGTAGATCGCCCTGAAGCCGCCAGATGGCGCCAAGTACCCTGCAGCTGCGTGTTCGCCTGCCGCATCGGGACCAATCAGCGCGCGCGCGCGAGCACTGACGGTGGGCGGGCTTCGGTACTCCGGTAACGCTAAATGTAGCGCGTGCCGCTACTCCTACCGCTTACCGCGCCCGCCACTGCGCATGCGCAGACCGCCCTGAGGGCGCCAAATGGTGCCACGTTCCCTTCAACAGTACGCCTGCCTGTCGCGTCGGGACCAATCAGCGCATGCACAGTGTCGGGGCACGGTAAGCGGTAGCAGTACACGCTATGCTAAAAGTATCTAATGACTACGACTGACAGAAGATACTGGTAAAACCGCGTACGCAGTTTCGGGACCAGCGGCGAGTGGCGACGGCCGCCATCGCTGCCTGCGGCGCCATCCTGATCGTCCTCATCGTCGTCATGTACATCATCGTCTCTGGCTCCAGCTCCAACAGTCGGCCTCCCCCGCCGCCCGCCCAGAGCTCCACGACCACGATGCCCGCCCTGTTAGCTGAGCTGCACCGGCGTCCGTTCAGATAGCTGCCCCTGCCCCCTGGCGGCCGGGCAAGCAAGCGGCACGCCGCTTGAACGGCGTGCGCGACAGTGCTACCAACACGTTCTTAACAAATCCAAATGATGTTAAACACAAAACGTTGAGGTCATCCCTGCGTGCGTTCTAAAGTGTCTAAGCAAATAAATGAGTTCGCGAGAGTGTGATGTTAAATAGTAAATTTCTATCCATTTGCTCGGGCAGTTTGCGCCTGATCAGATTTTCTTTCTAATCCATCCATTCTTTAGGAATTTTTTTAAAGTTCTCGCCGAAATTATTGGCAGTAATCTGCAGCTATGTTGCGTTAGCGCCTCTGACTATAATATGTATAACTGCAGGATAATTTTCTGGCCCGCCTGCTTGACGTGGGGATACCTTGCTTCTGGCACCTGCCGCCAGAATTCAACAATCTCCGCAGATTGCATTATCATCTTCAATCCTTCGTCTAATCGGTGCTCCAAAAGCTCCATTTCGAACGTTCCAACACCACCGACAAAGCTTTTGATGGTTGAAAAGCCGCTATAATCAACACATTGAGCATGAAGGGATTGGTCGGAAATTCAAAACATGGCTTGAGCTCTTTGAGATCTTCAGACCGAGATTCGAAGTCGCTCTCAAGTTCCTCAAGCTTGGCGATGTATTCGCTAAGCTTAGCTGCGGTCAGGTCAATTCCAGCATTAGCATCTAGCATGTTCTTCAGTTTTGAAAAGTGGATCAGATTGTTTGTTTTTGGAAAAGTGTGAACTTGTTTTGAAACGTGAACACTGCTTGGGGAAATTCTGATATCATTATTCATTGTCCTTGCAACGACATATTCAGTTTTAGGGTGCTACACCACTTCGGTGAGCTAGCCAGGATCGACTAACCCACCTTCGTCACGAATTTCGGGACATGGCTTAAAAGTGAATCGGCTCCAAAAGATCAACAAACCTTGACAGCACGTTGCTTACGGACAGCCAACGTACTGCACAAAAGAAAGACATGCCTTTGGGCGAATCAAGTTGCAGGCCTTCGAGGATGTTCAGGAATTCCAAGTGGTTTTTTTTTCATTTGATCGAATGCAGTTGACGACTCGAAGTACCGTCTTCATAACACCCTCGTAGCTGAAGTGCTTCACCACCAGGTGTTCACGATAGATAATGCAGTCTATTGAAAGAAAATTTGAGGGTTGCATGCGCAGACGACCTAGCAACCCTGCATACTTGTCAACCATAGCAGGCGCACCATCGGTTTCAATTGCTACAAGTTTCAGTAGAGAAACATACTACCTTTCTCCAAAGCTGTTAAGAAGGCTATCTTTATGTCAATACCACGAGTGGTTTCATATCCAAAAGCTCTTCCCTCACGCTGTCATTGGATGAAACAACGAAAATGGCGACTTGTCCTGGATTGTGATTTGTCCGTCGATTCATCGAGCGCTAAGCTGAAAGTCTGTTGAAGTCAGAGCTGACCATTTTCTTAAGTTTATTGTTCGGGTCGAATAGTGCCAAGGCATCGCAGATATTCATCACGAATTGTCCCTCTGAATAGGAGCGCTTAGCACGAACAATGTTCCATGAAATCGCGACAGCGCTGCCTTTTCCGATTCCATTATACAATTGTCCGCAACGGCTATCGCGAAATCTCGCGTTACACACCCGTATCCATCCTGCGGGTATTTTTTTAGAGCGGAAGCTCTACTTCACGACCAGAGCTGCAAAAGCCGGGCCATCGCTGAAGCCTTGACTTTGAATATTGTCGTGACTGGGATTCCAACCCGTGGTGGCGCGAACAGATCAGCTTCGTTGGCCACAGCGCGAGAGCACTCCGCTATCGCCGCAGCAGATCACGCCCCGTGTTAAACCGCAACACACTCCCACTGTGCATTGCACATCGTAGTACATCAACTTCCATCTGCAGTGCGAAGAGATCGGATCAGCCCATCCTCTATCGGAGCTTAACCAGTCCAATATCGTCTCCAGACGTGCCGACGACCCAGCAAAGCAAAACCATGAGCTTATCGGGCTAAACACATGCTTTCGCGCGTCTACTCTGTGTAACTACGTTAAAACCTTACCATTTTTTTCCGTCATTTTCTGGCTGCCCAGCTTCTGCCCCCTGCACGGAGCAAGACTATACAGGAGGTGAAACTCCCGTCTGCGCGTGCGAGCGCAGGCGATAGTCACAGTTGTTGTATGCGCCGACGGGGGCGCATGCAGTGGCGGCGCCTCGTAGAAGCAGCAGAAAAAAATAAAAAAATGCAGCGCCTGGGCAGGCGCTCCGGCGGCGCGCGCTTAGAGCAGACAAGCAGACGAGACTGACTGACTGACTGATAACTTTATTTTCAAAATATATACAGGGAGCTAGTGGAGCGGTCCTTGAGGGTCCGTTCCTTACAAATGCTAGGTGGGCTGCTCATTACAGCAGCCCATTGGCGGTAGCTGCTGCTCGGGCGCGCCCGACCAGGGCCTTTTGGCTCGCCAGGTCAGAGCAGCCGAGCAGGGCCGCCTCCCAGTCCTCCCGGGCAGGGTTGGGGATAGGGGGAAGATGAGGAGTTGATTGGCGTGCCCACACCATGTGGTAAATGTCCGAAGACTTTTCCCTGCAGTGCGGGCACTCCCCTGTGCACGCAGGGTCGAAATGTTTGATTACTACCGTGCACAGAAGTGTTTTAGTATAAAGGCGAAGGAGTAAGTGTTCCTCCGCCTTCGTGAGGCCCTTGCAGGGCTTAGGAAAGATTGCGTGGCCGAATTGGTAATACTGGATGATTTCCTTGAAGGCAAAAGCCGGATTAGGGTCGGAGTCCGCATCGGGGGGAGGCGAGGGTGATGCCCGGAGAGTGAGCGCGCGGGCAGCGGCGTCGGCCACTTCGTTGCCCTCGAGACCCCTGTGCGCGGGAGTCCATACTATTGTGCGCGACGCGGGAGCCCCGGGATAATTACTATGTTGAAGAATTCGGTATGCCAAATAGAGAATAAAGCCCCTTTCTATGTTCCTGCAGGACCCCCGCGAGTCGGGAACGATGACCCGCGAGTCCTGATCGGCGGCGGCGAGCGCGATTGCCGCCTCTTCCGCATGAGTAATGTCTTGAGCTTTGAACGTAAGGCTGTTCACTGCGGTGCTTTGGTGGACGACTGCGGCTGTGTACCAACCCCCATGATGTGGGCCGGTGGCGTCCACGTAAAATACTCCGTGTTTGTTTCCATAGTAGCGTGCCAAGGCTTCCGCCCGCGCGAGGCGTCGGCCACTATGGTCGTCTCGTGTCATGTTGGCCGGAAGAGGGCGTTCGTGCAGGGCGTATCTCCAGATCTCGGGGATGCGCACGCGCTCTTCCGTTAGTGTTGGATGTTAAGTCGGGCAAGCAGGCGGCGACCCGACGGCGTCTTTGAGAGTCTTGTGTAGTGGTTTGTCAAGTGTGCTTCTCGGAGCTCCATGAAGGTGTTGACCATCCCCAAGCCCAGGAGGCGCTGGTTGGACGTGGTGACCGGGAGATCGAGAGCACACTTACGGAGAACCACCTCAAGGGCTTTCTCGTCACATTTGCGAAGGTGGAAATAAGAAGTCGAGTACAAGACTCGACTGGTTACGAATGTGTGCGCCAGCCGCAAGGCATCTTTGCACCGTAACCCCCGCGGTTATTGGAAACCCGGTGGATCATGCGGCCCACCTGGTCTCCCACCTTGCGCAATTTGGCCAGTGTTGTGTCGACACGGCGGTGTTTATTGATAAAGAGACCCAGTACTCTGATCTCCGCGTGTTCTGGGACGGGTCCGCTTGCTAGGGACAGTTCGATTTTGGTAGTGCACTTCGGCGAGGGTCGAACGTGCACAAATTCCGATTTGGCCGGGGAGCATTCAAGGCCGCAGCGGCGGGCGTAAGCATCCACAATCTCCGCCGCTTGCTGCAGGTTGGCTTCAATGTCTCCTACCGATCCGTGCTTAGCCCAGATGGTGATGTCGTCCAGCCGCCAGCAGGATAGTGTCGCCGCGGGCTTGTGACTTTTTCTGGTCGCCGCTGACGGCGGAGCTTCCACTCCTTATAGTCTTCCTCCGTGGCCCCCTGACCTTAAGCAAATCGCTATCGTTCTCTACTGTCCCCAATTCCTGGCTTTCTTGAAGCAGAAGAGCGAGCTAGAAGTAATCTCAGGCCCATTTTTTTTAAACACTATAACACTAAAAGTTTATTCCAGGAGGGTACTGAGAATCATGCGCAGTACATAAAGTTTTCGGGGTCATCTTTGCTCCAACTAGGCAGTCTCTGCACGCAGACCGTACATACCGACCAAGGGCCCCAACACCAATGGAGTGTGCTGCAACGTTACTGAATCCTAGCTGCACTAAGTTCGGAGGTCACATATATTGGTCCAACGCGAAAGCTCTTTATAAAATATTTTCCGACTTTGGAAGGCTGTGGTGTACTAGTAAGGCCGAAGGCTAGGAGGCCTAGTGTAGCGAACTATAAAATCGGAGACTAATGGAGTGCACATATAGACGCTTTACAGCGCGGGAGCATGGGCGCCGCCATACTTGGTCACGGGACCATTCCGCCATCGCCGGCCTTCTCGTTTCGAGGGCTGCCGGCGTGCAAGACGCTTCTCCAGCCATCACTGTGAATAACGAGCTGTCGGACGGCACAAAAACTTAGTGTGAGTGCGCATAGAATGTGTTGGTACTGGAAAATGCTTGGTTCAACGAGCTCATTTACTCGTCTCCTTCAGACTGCCCACATATCGCCTCGAATGTGCCAACAAACCACGGTCAACTACCTGCGCGTTATTTGTCAATTTACCGTCTAACGCTATTTGTGGACCGCATAATTTGATGTTGAACTGCAGGTTAAAAGCGGGACAATTTCTGAAAGCTTGCTTTTTAGAGACAGGTATTTTTGCCACATTGAGAAATATGTGTAGCACTGCGCACGGGACTTGCTACCAAACGTGCGCGCTTGATCGGCGGCCAATTCCCCAGATATTTACTTTATCCTTCGTTACCATTCCGGCTCCCAAAGGAATAATATGGATGTTTTTCAAGGGCCCCTACAGAACCTAGCCGCAGTTCGACTGGTGCTCACTTGCTAAGTAAAACTGAAAACCGCTGCGGAGTTCAGCACCCGCAGATGTAGCCAGCCAGAATAAGTGGAAATATAAAAAGTCCAGTCATGATAAATTTTACCGCTGTCCCGTGCATTAGCGTACTTCTGTAGAGCTTTGCATTGGTCGAAAGAATTTGAAGTCGAAGCGCCTTCTTTGCGGACTTTTGCAAAAACTCCGCTGCCGCTTCCACAATGCTAGCGCCAAGTACGCACGAGCTTAGGGAGCACTGTGCCGACGCCCAGGAAGCACTTATGCAATACGTCTCAAAAAGCACCGATTAATCAATGTATTGGATAAGAGTTTGTCGAAGATGAAAAAGGTTACAGGCATGTACGCTCGTTCTGGCATTCCCGCAGCTACTGCTGGCTCTGAAATAAAACTGGCACGTGGCGTTTGCGATGTTTTTTTTTTTCGTGGAAGAACACATTAACGTTCTGTTCTCCCTGAGAGCAGCATGAACTCGCAAGACAGCTCCTCGAAAAACGGCGGCAGTGTCGCGAAGTTTCCCATTTGTAATAAGCGCGTCTACTTTTCTGTTGCTAGACCACAGGGATATTAGCTCTAGATATTAATTCAATTATACGAATGACGTCCGTACACAGGCTGCGCAGCAGCGTTTCGTACTACGCGCCGATGTTGATAGTGATGGCTCCGAAGGCCAGAAGTGGTGGCCATCCTAGTGGCGCCACCTGTCGTTGACAGAGTGAAGTGTTCTCTGTAAATATACACTGCTCTGCTTCAGAAGCCACTCACTGTTCATACTGACTCAGTTACCGTGGTATACTCGCATTAAAGCAAGTGTTGTGCAACACTTTTCCTTAGCGACTTCAGCTACTCACTCCCATATTCTCTGCCGAGCTCCACGTTTCCATGATGCTTTACTTTCTAGCCCAAACTGTACGATCATGCTGTACAGCCTTCGTCAAACATAACAAAAACAACATAGAAACAGGGCAAGATAACAAACAGACTGCACACACAGCCCTTTCTTGCCCACTTTCTACATGCTGTTTTCGGTCATATGTCAGCAGAGCCCAAGAATCGAGCTTGCCAGACTCTTCTAGCATCCACGGAAGTTACTTTCTGAAAGGGAGAAGACGAGAGTAGTTCTGCAGGTTTTGAACATTGGCGATTCATTATGAGCCATGCAGCATAGCCTGGAAGAGAAACCTTTGGGCTCGGCTTTTGTCAAGTTTTCCAGCGGCAAGCCCAACGTAAGCGCGAAACTGCTTTTCATGAAGAACATTACATGCAATGCAACACTTACGTCAGATGCAACTCACAAAGCAACAAATGCCCTCAAAAAGAGACCCCTCCCAAAGCTAATCATATTGACCAGCTCTCGCGAATACAGCTATAATCCATCCTGGGCGAGAAAAAAGAACACGGTCCGTTTGAGGTTTCCAACTGTGTTTGGAACCAACTGAAAGCTCCAGTTGGTATGTTGCAATTGAAACATTTTGGTTTCAGTTGGAATGTCCAATTGGTTCAGGACCCAACGGTTTCGTTTCGCCTAGGGGGTTAACCTTGCACCTGCCATGCCGATACGATGTCGCACTAGCAGCTGCAAGGGGATTAACCACATCATGGCAATCTGTCGATGCCATTGGCTGGAGGGTCTCCTTCGAGGGGCATTGGCCGCTTCGTTCTTGAGGCGTTCAGCAGACCTTGTGACAGTCACACGGCCAGCTGGTAGAGAGATTAGTGAATCCCGCCATGAGGGGAAAACGGAATACTTCTGCTAAATTGAGTTAGCTGTTAGATACTGATGTCGGGTCAGGTCCTTTGGGCTTGTACAAAGAAAAAAAAAGCAGTGAGCAATGATGGGGCCCCTGCGTGCACACAGAATTAGAAATGCTGCCAAGGCAGGTGATGCAGGGAAAGCGCATAAAGGGCACCCAGAACGAATAAACGTGCCTCGGAAGTGAAGTCTGTGACGATCATGGAATTGCATGAATGGGTACCAACCCCCTACAACTTGGTTCCTCCACAGCTCATCCATCTCGGTATGGTGGCCCTAACCCAAGCACTGCGAAACTGCAGGAAAGAGCGACCACATAAGCAAGAACAGGTGCAAGTTCCTTTCTTGCTGAAAGGAGGCGGGGTCATCCAGGGTGGTGTAAAGCCCTTAAATATTGCTGCTACCTTTGGACTCCAGCGCATTGCAAGGCTATGCGAGGTGTGAAAGCGGCGGCAAAATAGGAGCCAATGAGTTAACAGTTCTCTGCCTTTTCAACAATGCGCCCAGCAGCCGGCATGGTCACAGTCACTTTAGGCCTGTGCAGGTAAACCCTATAAGGCGCTATATGTTCACAACCATGCACAAAGTGAGCTCGCAGGTTCTTTCAAGGGTGTGCTACACCTAGCTGCAATCTAGCAGCCATCATGTGACAAATCTGGTCCTTTTTATATGCCAAGTAGTGAACACAGTATAAATTTCACAAAACAAGAGCTTCATAGCACATCCTTTGCCATTAATACACCGAATTTGCCACTGTTAATATTTGTTTTCTTCTGGAGTCTCGCTTCCAAAGAAATTCCACAATCCTTTAGATGCTTCACAAATCCCATCATGCAGACGCTGGAACTTTCTACCAGTGTGGCAATTTTTAGACAATTATGTAAACACAAATTCAGTCTTGTTTAGCACTGAAAAACTAACAAATTGGCTTTTCTTTTAAAATGAAATACTGAACGCAGCCTGGAAGGGCTAAGGTTACCCCCACCCAAGTTATGAAACAAAGAACACCACACCTAAAGAGATGAAAATATATTTAGTCAACTGTACAAAGCCGAGAAAAATTTACAGGGTGTCTAATTTATATCCAGTCGCACCTTGGGAAAAATAAAGTTGGGGGATAATAATGGCAGTTGCAAGAATCCTTGAAGGGCGGCAAACAAGAAAGCAACGAATTATCCCATGAAATCTTGGGAGTTTCAATGAATGATTTTAACATACCTGGGAAATAAAAAAATGGGAGCAGCCAAACAACACTGAGGAATAAGATACGACCAATATGCCCACTCACACAAAGCTCCAATGACGTTAAATTACACTCCCATCAGAGCTCAGCATAGCAATTCTTGGGGCCAAACTAAGAAAAAAAATTGAATTTACGCCTTCTTTCTATGCGAGAGAGACCAAGCTAATGAAGTATGACTTTAAATGTAGTGCTCCGATTAGTAAGGCCTTGAATTTCAGTTCTTTAATGCATGTGCCCCAAAACAACTGCTGGAGAGCGCATAGTGCACACAAAGTAAATACACATTTCGGGTCCTTGGCTTGATGCAACAGATATAAAACACACACACATTGCACTTGCATATTTTGGCCAGGATGTCCAGCGAACATTATAAGTTGGAGAAGAGTTTTGCTCAAATAAACTATCCTCCAGCACCAGGAGGTAAGCTTTACATGCAGACCAGTTTCTTGCCAATACTTCCAAGCCTAGAGCACAACCAGCTAGCAAATTTTTACAAAAGTGTTTGATTTGCCGAAACTTGTAGCGTTAGGACAGATCAAATCATTTGTCCAATTTGCCGCAGCACGAGCCATAATAATGAAGCTAAGAAAAAGTGCTCAGCGGAAATGGTACGGCAGGAAGCCAAGCTGTATGAGAGGCCAATTAAAGCCGGCCAGATAAAAATGCAAGTGATGCAAGCATGTATGCAAGTTTGCCAATGTAATCAGCAACAATACTAACATGCATAACTAGCACTCAGTCTGGGCAGCTGCATCAAAATAAGGACACTCTTTACTGTCGCTGAAGTAAAGCAATTAATTCGTACAAGAGCAGACCAACTGCGATAGCAAATACACACCAAGCAGTGGAAGTGCCCCTTTTTCGCTGCTTCAAGAACAAAAAGAGCAAATTGCATTCTACCAACTCAACTCAAACATCCTGACATTCTTCAACACAAGGCATCACATGCAAGCAAACATTACTCACACAAGGAAAAAAAAAAACAGAAAGAGCCATGCCTTAACCTTACACAGCCAGAAAAATAAACACCAAGCATAAAACACGAATGCAGCCACAGGAAACTCATGAGCAACCAAACACTCGCATGCATTCATACTTTCCGAGCCTTCCATTAAGCTGAAAATAAACTCGGAAGGGTCAGGGAAAGACCACTATGCATATGAAATATCAAGCGTGCCTTAGTCTGAATTTCTTTTATCGCTTTCATTTCAAGGAGGGAGGGCAGCAGGGAAGGGAAATGACGGTGGCAGGACCACCCGCCCCCCCGCCGGGCGGACGGCGCAGTACAAAATGAATTTCGTCGACATTGCTATGCTTCAGTGCGGAGGAACAGCCATTGAAGTTGCCGGAGCAGCCAAAGTCGCGCCTCGAGGACACGCAGAGGGAACGTCTTGTCCGCCATTTCCCAAACGACAGCCTGCTTGCCACTGTCCCGAATTTTTGCCCTTTCACGAGGTCCAGTGTAGGCCTGCCTGCTACCGTGGCACTTTTCGAACAATGCTCCTCTTCAAAAAACAAGAATTTCTCTTTGCATCTCTGTCCAGTTGCCTGCACACCCTTCACAGTCTTAAAGTGGTTTCAAAGGTGCAGTTTTCTCTTTTTTTTTCTCTCTTCATACCAACCCTTGCTTTATCTTTTGCTGCCGAGAAACAGGATGTGCAGACAAGCGGCGCTCCCTGTACCTAGAAAAGTAAAAAAAGGAAGTGGAGTGCCTAAGTTGCAGTGTTGGAGGTAATGCGATACAAGTAACGGCGTTACCGGTAACACCTAACTTTTTTTGGTAACTTAGTAACATACTCATTACCATTTCGGAACTGTAACGGGTAACATACTTATGTTAACATTTTTCGGTAACGTGAGGTGTCACAGTTACTACCGTAAAAACCGGACTATAGGTCGGACCGGAATATAGGTCGACCCCCTAACTAACCAATTCTAAAAATGAAAAAGATCTTTTTCAATGGGAAAAGTACCGAAAGACATCCTTACTTTAAAACAAATGCGACTCGAGAGGTTGCACAATGGTCACAGTATTTAATTTCATTTAAATGCTGCTTGTGTTTACACCCGGCAAATTTTTTAACAATATCGCGCACCAATCGGCCCGCGTGTTTGTTTCTGGCACAGGCAAGTACGGCGCCGTAGAGCAAAGCCCTCCTCTTCATGAATCGCCGCAACCAGGATGGTGAGCCTTTGAATTGCGCCCTCGTGAGTCTAGAGGCACGCGCGATCTCTGCCGCTTTCACGCGGATGCATTCGGCAGTCATAGGCAGCGATCTTGCTCGCAGCGCAACTTTTCCTTCCTATTCTCGATACACTACGGTCTGCCCACGAAATGTTTTCTTCTGGTTGCTGCAAGTTGTAATACGCAGCTTCTGCCTCCGCCAGTACTGAATGCTCTTTTCGGATACTCCAAATTCGCGCTGTGCCGCCAGGTTCCCGTGAGCTTCCTCGTACTCAATAGTGTTTTTCTTGAAGGTGACGGTAAATTGCCGTTAACTTCCGCTTTGCATCTACTGAAACGCAAAATGGCGCACTGCTGCTGATGGCGATGGTGATGGAGGCTGTTGACTTCAGCCACCCATTGCTGCAAGACTTCCGTATTTTTTCCGCCAATGACCGGTATATAAAGACGGGGGTCGACTTTTCACCATGGTATTTTGAAAAAAAGTTCGACCTATATTCCGGTTTTTACGGTAGTTACTTTTTGTTCCAATTGTCCCACCCCCTGCCCCTTTTTCAGAAAAAAAAAAGTGCAGAGCACCTAGAGTCATGTTGCAAATAAACAAAGCGTACAGGTGCTCTCGGCGACCCTTGCTGCATGCCAGAAAACTCCTGCCCTTGACGACGCACCCAACTAAAAGAAAAAAGACAAATACCCACAAAGCACCAAACACGTGCAGAAACACGCATTCACACACTCTCCTTCACCTACCACCTCTTCCCAAACCACTCACACACACAACTCTCTAAAGAGTGGAAGCATGCCGAGCATATTGGAACATCATATTTTTCAGAAATAGCGTAAATTTGTTGAGAGTTCAGTGATGTTTTCTTTGTGAGGTTAGAATTGATGAGGAAGTGTCACTTTTATGTTCAGAAAATAGCTTTAACAAGTGCCACACAGTTAGAAGCCATCACCTGTAACACTACAGGCAATTTTAGACCACTATAACATTGCTAAGCTCTGCACATTTGTGCAAAGTATTCACGTTAAATCCGGATTTCGAGTAAGATCGCTGCTGGGACTACAAATTTTATGTGAAATATGAGGTTTATAAAACTGTTATCGTGAGTATTTGTAGCGAAGACGCACTCATTAAAAATTATGACCATGGTGTAACGGCACAATAACGTGTGGTACTTTTTTCGGTAACGGTAACGCGTTCCATTTTTTGTAGCTAATGTAGGGTGGTAACGCGTTCCTTTTTTTTTAGCGTTAACGAGTAACGTATTCAGTTACTTTTTTTCGGTAACGCCTACAACACTGAAGTTGTAATAGGCAGCTCACTTTTCATCGTCGGTGCGAGGTGGCTCGCCTGGCCTATTTTTCCGCGTGCTTCACTGACGAAGGCATCAGGAAAATCAACTGTGTGTTCATGCCAGCATGAAGTTACTGTAGAGGCGGGGACAAGATTATACATTCCTATGATAATCGGCGGCTAGATCGAAAGTGCTTTCAGCTGCGGCTTCAGTGCACAGCACATTAGCCCTAGCGACACTGAGCGAGCCTAGTACACCGTAAGCACCGATAAGTGCAGAGGTGCTGGCCATCGAGGTGCCCGAGTGGGCCACACATCACTGCAGAAAACACGCTCGGGTGCATTCGCGTCGCCGGCAAAGTTTTTTTTTCTTGTGATGCGAATTCCTAGTACAGACTGACTGGTGATTACTTTTCATTTTCGCTTCTCATTACCTCCTCACACGTGATGGATACAAACTACAATACAACAAATGTAGCTGCCTGCGAGTATGGCCATTATGCATTTTCCTGCACTCAAAAGAAAAAAATAAACAGCAGTGACAAGATGGCTGACAGACGCTCTTCAATAGTCACAACAAACCTCAGGAATATAGGAGAAGAGCAGTTACACTGGCCATGGGAGATAGATTCCATCACACGATCAGCTGCTAGTATACATGGTGAAACCTCCACAGCAAACATTTTCAATGCCAAAATGGCGGTACACACATGCAAGGACGCAATCAGAGGATTCCTTTTGGCAGGGGCACAAAAGGAAGTCATATACACCAACTATTCAATGACACTAAAAAAACACAGTGCTTCAAACGCATGTTTCTGCCCATACTGACTGAAGTTTGTTGAAACTTATAAATATTACTTCTCTGCAGGCCAATGGGCTGGCTGACCAAGAAAAGAAGGAGCGGCTGACACACATGCTTTAGAATGCATGGGAACAATTTGCAGCATAACTGACAAAAATGCACAATAGTGGCAGTGCTTCAAGTTCAGAAAATTCCTTCACAATTGATAGCGAAAGAATTGATGAATCTACCATGAGCACTACAATGAAACAAAGTCGAAAGTTCAACAAATGCTTACAACTCTTGCCAGTGTCCTCTCAATGATGATGCGTTTTTATGGGGCAAGGGAATCTTTGCCAAAGAGCACCATGGCACAAGGTACCTATTTTTCGATACACAAGGTAGGGTCACAGACCCATTTTCCAAGCACTTCACCCAAGAGAACAAGAACCGAAGCACCAGACCAGGGGAAAGCTTGCACCCATTGCGTCACTGGTGGGTACCTGGCAGCACTAGGGATCTTACCCCACACCTCCTGCATATATGTGCCCTTTCGACATTCCCTCAAACGTAATCCTCTTTCCTGGGGGGAAGGGGGGAGCATCAGCTGTGATACAGAGCAGCACAAAGAAGGCAAAGTTGTGCTATATAATCTCGTGTAAGGGCCGCACGTGTGTATGGGCTGCATCCCATTTTACTTGATAATCGTGAAAAAAATACGGTCAAACCGTTTTTTGTTAATTCGTGTAAGAGCTGCACCTTAAATATTCACACCCGAAAAAAAAATTGCAGTCATTACACAAGTGTACACGGTATGTGCTGCGCAACACCATGCTGTATTAAGTAATCAAGTATTTTCTCAGGACATGGCTCGTCTAGGAAGTATCACGTCCTTTCTACCACACTGATTCAGACCTCATGAGCACAGTTTTCAGTAACACAAAGAATGAGGACTTACCAGAAGTTAAACTACACAAAAATTTATTCTAGGCCTCCTCTTGACTTTTCCTAACGCAACGTGCCACTTTTCGCTTGAATTCAGAGTGGCTTTCCCTCCACTCTTTCTGTAAAAGAGAAGAACCACTGTAAGCAAACATTTTATAAGGAGTGAAAGTTGCTTTAAAAAAAGACCCAAAAATAAATTAACACCACCATGTAATGTGCCCGTATCAATTCTTGAAAGACGTCCATCTCAGTTTTATCTTCAGATCTATGTGCACCGCCATGAAAAGAGAGGCAACACAATGCCTTCCTATCGAGGAGTCTGTCCTTTTGCTGAGCAATGATGGAGAACAGATACCTCCAAGAACCACAATTTTAACGCCTGCAGGATGGGAGGCTCGTGCGAAGTCACTAAAGGTTACTGGACTCAGGATTAAGGTCAAACAAGATGGTGAAAATTCCAAGTGGTTGTCGGCTCTTCGCCACGTGCAGAGTGCTTAGTTACTTGTGTCACGCTACTCTTGCACCCAAGATTGACATCACGATGAACGTAGTGTTCTGTGCAAGAGTAACAGCACATTCCCAGATCAGCGATGAATGGGATAGGCAACAACTACCATGCCCAAAACAATGCGCTTGGCTATTCTTCCTAGCCCTCACCGTAACCTACAAACCTAGCCACAAGTTTCTTTTATGTGCTCTAATGCATTTGGACAATGCTTGTCAGACTCCTCAGAATGCACTCCATTTTGTTGCACAACACCAAACTGCCACATATTCAAACTTCCTGATTTGGTCGAATTACTTCACAACATCAAAAATATTGATTCAACACCATTTGGGTCTACAGCTACAGTGTCAGCATTAGGCCCATAAATACCGAGGTATCCAAGACTAATTGTGGCATTGGAATCACACCCACAAAACGAATAGTAATTAAGAATATGTAAAAAAACTGCGCCACAAACTTGAAGACGGCATAACTGACACATCGCACTCCAGTGTGTGCTTCCATATACAAGAGAACTTGGTTCTCTTCTCAGTAGTCAGGGCGAAATAAATTATCCGCTTTCATTTTAGTGTAGACAAACGTGTGTCTTATCATGGAAACCACTAAAAAGTGAATGTTTCTTTCAGATCAGTCCACACACACCAGAATGGGGTTAAATTTACTGAGAACAGAGAGTCAGCAGCAGGATACGTAAGTAACAGATGCAGTGACAGCCACATTGAAGGGCTCCTACATCCTGTCCCATAGCAAAGGAATCTCCGTGATAGCTGCAACCCCACAACGCCCTCACCCGGGCCACAACACCACGTGTGGCACTACCGGTAGCTCTCACCACCTAGCCAACAATTCCCTTGTATCTAAAACTGACATGAGCCTTATGACTAGGGCATATGGGCCTTATGTAGGCAGCACTTTTTAAGCAGCACGTGAACATGGGAATTTTCAGGTGCAACACAGCATGACATCAACACCGCTTATCCCGGTTCGGCATGCAGCCATCACCGTAAAACCAGCCACAACTAGCACCATGACAGTCTGCATTGCACCGCACAAACGCTCACCGCTGCGTCCACATTGGCGGGAGACTCATCATTGGGGTCAGCCAGCATGGAGATGACAGAGATGAGAATGGTTTCCACAGTGTGCACAGGAAGCCAGCGTTCGCTTGCCTTCTCGTACCCATACTTGTCATCCCCCGGCTCATGTAGGATCGAGATGCAAACATCGCCATTCTTCTCAACTGCACCGCAACAACAACAATGAGACATAGGTGAGACAAAACACTGACAGTGGTGACAAACAGCAACAGAGAGCTTCGGGTGTTCTTCAGACTGTGTACACTGTGCTTTAAAGGCGCATTAAGGACAGCTAGAACTTTTGTACTGCTGACACATTTCGAGTTGAAGTTTCTGTATTTATTTCCCACTGCTCTATCAAATTCCAAGTCATTGGTGATGACGTCAAGAGCATTAAGAGGTATTCAAACGGGGAACCCCAATGCAGAGGGATGTACAGGGTGTCGCCTTCCAACTGCACTCGTTCTCCTGCACCACATTCATACAGGCAGCCGGGAGGCCAGGGGGCATAATTACTACCATACAAGCAACCACCTAAAACAGGGGACGCTAACGCAGGCACCCCACACAACAAGGGCTGAAAACTTGCCAGATGCAAAAAAAAAAAAAAAGCCACTCGGGCCGAGCAAACAGTCCCCGTCTCTACTGCCAGAGTAAACTGGAAGTAGCGTCACCAGACAGCCTCTCGGAGGCATAACATGTGCAGTCTAAGATCCATGCTTCGGAAGGGATTCCATTGCCGGTGTGAATACCACTTTAGGGATTGCTTGATCACCAGCAAGAATAGACGAGGTGTGTGCCCTGGCATCAGATATCCATGCCTAGGCAGCACTCGACGCCACTGCTGCTTGCTCGTGAGAAAGGCGATTGTTAGTCTTTCAGTCTTTCATATTTCTCTGTTACATAAAAGCTCCGTTTTCAGCGAAAGTACCTTTTGTCCCTAAACACGGCATAATCAACTGATACAGGCCCAAGTTCAATTGTCCACAGTCTCTATTAAAGGAGTTGGAACAAAGTTTTCAGGTTGTGTCCTCCCCAACAACGCTGTGCAGGGCCTTGTGCACAATATGAGCAATAAAGATATGACAGATTCCTTACGATAAATTATTATAGTACACTTTCTCGGCGAGGTGACACGTCACAAGAGTGCACATAAAACCACCACAAGTCATCTTTGAGGGCATGTAATTTGGGGCAGTAACTACTAAGGCCATGCGTACAGTTACAGGCAAACAACACAGCCTGAAAACGTGGTGTACTCTACTAGGTGAGAAAGTGCTTACCATTTTCCCATGTTTTTTAAACATCCTGAGAAGTTGCTTACATGCATAACTTCCCACTTTTTGCACCAAAACAAGCACGGAAACTGTGTGACACAAGGGAGCGCATTGTGTGAAAATGTGCACGAACTGTGTAAGTTGGTGTCACGGCCATCGAGGGCCACATGCAAGAACAAGGTTACCACTCAATCACGCAGATTAAGTGTTATGTTGAGAAGCAACAGTTAGAAGCCCATCACTTCTCGAGATGGGCCATGCTTGGCCTGGCCCAAATGAGACATTCTGCACGTGCACTACTTACTGTTTGGGTGCCATATTTCTGTGATGAATTTCATCTTCGGCGGACGTAGCGGATACTCCTTTGGGAAGTACAAATGTGCTTTGAAGAACCCACCCTCGCTAGAAAGAAGAAAAAAGAGCAAAATCGAAAGGAAAATGTTAGCCACATTTTTTACGACTTCTCAAACATAAGAAAGCATAAAAGCAAAACTAAAGACTCTTCGAGAGGAAAAGGACAAATAAAGTGGGCACGGCCCTGCGAGCTTTGTTACAAAGCTCTCTTCATGGCATTCCAAATGAGCGGACAGAAAAGCAATGTATTCCAGAAAAACTGCCTATTCAGAAAACTTGTACCTAGAAACGAGCAAATAAAATCTAACGCCAGTGCTCAGCACATCACAGCCAATACACCATGACTCTTGTCCACACTAATACCCCTGTCACACGGACACAGTAAAGGTACTTTGAACTAATGCTCCATTACTCTAAGGACGAACGCGCGCTGCCACACGGACGCGCCAAAGGACACCTAGCTCAAAGGAGCTTCGAAACAAGGCAGCTCGAGTTCGTCCTTTGAGGCTTCAAGGGAGTACTCTCTCTCCCAGCGAGTTAACAGCATAAATAAATTGAGAAAAGAAACGTTCAATTTTAATTTTATAAATTCACTTCATAAGATTAGTGGTGTTTTAAAATATAAAATCATTTGTTTTGTGGCAGTCTCACCACGCCATACTCTCGTTCCAGATATACGAGCGTCACGGTAGCCACGGCTCAGTGTGGCCAGCACTGTGATGTTAAGCTCTGTACTTGGAAAATCATGTCATTATTGCAGTTAAAATTGCGTTGCTTTAACATAATATGGTTATAAAACTAATTTACTAAAAAAAATGCGACATTTCTGTATTTACATCTACAGTGAGGTTTGCAATTTTAATAACGCTTTTCGCCGATGAGGGCGCTAAAAACTTCTTGCGAAGGTCGTTCCGCGACCGTGTAGCACGGACGAACTCCCTTGAAGTAGTGCTCCTTTGGGAGCGTAAAGGAGCATTAGTTCAAAGTGCCTTTAGAGTGCCCGTGTGACCGGGGTATAACTCTCATTACCGTGCCAGAGGTGATCAGTCATATGACCGAGGTTTTGAACCCGACACCAAATTTTAAGTCAACGCTCCTGGACAAACTGCGCCATCTAGTTTACTTCTATAACACGATTTCTTTGGTTTCAGTTTTGTTTTTTCATTTCCCAACGCGATGAGGTGATGTGAAAAACTAAACTGGCTGGACGTAGTCCTCCAGTCAGGGATCATGGCATCCGTTTCGTCGTGCACTGCTCAAAGGTGAAAAGCTACACTGAACACTTTGTTGGTTCTTATGCTATATTTTTTTTTAGAGCAGCAGTGGTGAGATAGAAGACCATGTGGGATGGTCGGATTTCAGTTCCGATTGCAAGACTTCGTCTAAGATGGGACATCAGCACGTGCTCGCACGTGTTTCACTTTATTGTTTACATTGTATTTTATGTAGTGTGCTTGATTTGTAAATGATGAGAGTGGTTTTATTTGGTGTTTTACGCTTTTCACAAACAAGATATTTTACCAAATGTCCCAGCAGATTTTAGATTACAATGATGTCAAGGAAGGCAACATCCCCTTTTCACCCACAGAACCAATTCGCTGCTCACCCCCCCAAAAAAAAGAAGGAACTGCAAGCACTGCTATAACAAAACAAGAACAGAACTGAGAACAAGTGTAACATGCGGCACAACCCATATCTACCTCCACTTCACGTTCGCACGCAACTGCTTTTTCTAGTCCTACAGCAGAACAGTGTGTTATGTATGCAGCTGAAAATCACAAGAATGGTATCTAAGATATGCAACATTTTGAGTATTTCAATTTTTTTCTAATCAACCTCTGGGAGCTGCAACAATGGAGACTAAGCTGTGCTCATAGAAATGGAAAGAGTTGAGGATTAAGCTCCCTCACACACTCTGCATAGTCCAAAAAAACTGCTCCCCCGAAGGTCATGAAAAGGCTTTTACATTTTACATTTTAACACAAAAGTGTTAAAAATGCATTTTTCCAACAAAAAAAATTAGATTAAATGGTTAACTGCCTCAACATATTAGAAAGATATCCAAGCTATACAGTACACCTGGTTATGCCCATCTAAGACCGGGCCGGAATTGTGAAATTTTTTCCAGGCAATTGGCTGCTGAACAGCTTAAGACAGCATAAGGAAAAAGAATGGTGAATTAATGCAAAATGCCTCATAGCTTATCTGTGATGTTATGTCAACCAGAACACCACGAATGCACCATGAATACCATGGTTGCCACCATACCTGCACGGCACAAGTACAGCAAAGCAATGATTTTGGCCACTGCTTTGTGCAATAAAGAATGGCATTAAAAAAAGGCTCTGAAGTTGGCCTTTATCTGTACACATATGCTACGGCACTTAAAAAGAATTGTGGTATGCCTCGTGACATTGTGTGGCTGCTGAAAATGTTTGTTTCACTGTAGTTGTGAGATATGCACAGACTATAAACAGAGATAGGGTGCCAAGCATTGTTTGCCATGCTACACGGACATGAAATTTCCAAAATAGCAAGATACTATGCACTTATCACACAATCCGTTCATGGCCCAGCCAGCTGTCAATAATGCTCCCCTAGTAGCTTTCATATTAGGACATTAAAAGGGGAATAATTAACAGAATTCGCTGATAACATATCTCTAAAAGCCAACTGGCCACAGCTAGAACACCCTTCAAACCACGCATCAAGACCACTAGGTCTACATTTTCCCAAGTGTAAGCAAACTTTTTTTTTATCCACCCAGGTACACCGAAAAATTCCATTTGTCGGCGACTACCATCATTAGAGATTACTATGACGCTAATGAGATGACTCCACTGTTATGATAAATGCTTCAGTAAGACTACCTCAGGGAAATGCGTCAATTAAAAAGAAAGAACATGGTATGTCGAAAAACACCACCCCCATCACAATATGCAGCCTCCGAGTATATGCAGAGAAATTTCTGTGCCAACTATCTTCCTTAAAGACAGCTTTGCCAGCTGACCCATCAGAATCAAATCGGATATGCACTGGAAGCTTATGGCTGTCATATTTTTATTACGGGCAAGGGAATGTTTTTGAGCACCAATTTTGCGTGTATGTAGAACAAATTATAGGTTTCCAGAAACGTGCCGCACGTACCATAACCTTCGCAAAGGCAACCGACCCTAGCCGACCACTCTCAGCAATTGCAAATATTACCGGTATCAGTTGCATACAAACTAAAGATAGCTCAAGTAATAAGCACAATAATAAACAACTAATTATTCCTTTCCACTTACACTGTTAAGTAACCCAAGAGACAAACAAGAGCTGCCACTAAGAGATTTAACCTACCGCCATGTCAAACAACACTTACGGTCAAAGGCTATTAGAATACAATGGTGCCCAGATACAGAATGAAGTTTCCGACCACATCAAACTGAAACAATTTTTCGGCCTTATTGAAATTCAATAGCACTTTTCTTGTCTGTCCGGAACTGTGGGACTATATACTTTTGTGTTTGGTTTTCTGCATTTGCAAACATTTTTCGTCTTGCCTCTCGCACTCGGCAATTTTTTTTTTTCAGAATATTTCTGCGCTTCACATATTTGCAATGACGTGGCTGTAGTATTTGTCTTTTGGTACTTGTTTGAATGTGCCATTTCTTTTGTGAATAAACTGTATTTGGACCTTTTACTAGCAGAGCTGGCTATGGGTCCAATGAAGTTTGTATGCACTGATTTCACAAATAAAAAAAAGAGAAAAAAAAAACGCCAACCCAAGCACTAGCAGTGTGGCTTAGGCTAGAGAGAAGGTCGTCATCAGCATTTCAGCACAAAGCCCTCACCAATGGCAATGTTCTTGCTGCAATGAGCTTAAATGGGGACCACTTTATGAAGACATTCAAGGTCCTTAGTCTGGTATGGTATGCAAGGTAGTGCAAAGCTGCACAAGGGCTATGAGATGAAGACTAGTCTGGTATGGTATGCAAGGTAGTGCAAAGCTGCACAAGGGCTATGAGATGAAGACTAGTCTGGTATGGTATGCAAGGTAGTGCAAAGCTGCACAAGGGCTATGAGATGAAGACTAGTCTGGTATGGTATGCAAGGTAGTGCAAAGCTGCACAAGGGCTATGAGATGAAGACTAGTCTGGTATGGTATGCAAGGTAGTGCAAAGCTGCACAAGGGCTATGAGATGAAGACTAGTCTGGTATGGTATGCAAGGTAGTGCAAAGCTGCACAAGGGCTATGAGATGAAGACTAGTCTGGTATGGTATGCAAGGTAGTGCAAAGCTGCACAAGGGCTATGAGATGAAGACTAGTCTGGTATGGTATGCAAGGTAGTGCAAAGCTGCACAAGGGCTATGAGATGAAGACTAGTCTGGTATGGTATGCAAGGTAGTGCAAAGCTGCACAAGGGCTATGAGATGAAGACTATAGACTATGAAGACTCTGCATTAATTTTGTAAACCTGGGGGCTCCTTAGCATGTGCTGACATAACACAGCCTGTGGGAGTTCTTGCATTTCACCGGCACTGAGATACAGCTACCAAAGTTAGAATTTGACTCCAAGACCATGGGGTCGCCAGCCAAACGTCTTAGCAACTAAAGCCACCACAGCAAGCCAAGGTCCCAAGTCTACTACAATGAAGTAAAATAAAAACCCTAAAAAAGCCACATTTGAGACACCTAGACAGCTGCTGAAATACTTGGCAACAAAGCAAGCATTCTTTGCTGTGCCTTTAGGTACTCACTAGGGGCAACACACAACACAAATATAAGCAGACATGTTCAAGCTTAGCGAGCACAATGGCCGAGCAATGACAATGTTTGTCCAATATTTAGACGAATTCCCCAAGGGGTATTGCTTTATTGCCAAAGTACAAATTGTAGCAAAAAATGGGCTTTGTTATTGCTCAGTTTTGCTCCCAGAAGCTCAAAATTAAAATTGCTATTACAGAATCACCAACATGCCTCTAGTGTGAGCCAAACCCATCACTTCCATATGTCACTTGCACTGCTTAATGCAACACCACATGGCACACGTGGTGATCGTCGGTTCAGTTCTTGCTGGTGGCATGTTGCCTGTTACTATGTCAAAAAATATATACCTACTTTGCCATGCTTTCCTTTGTTAACTGTCGGCATCTTTCATGTACACCATAACAAGCTCCTCATATATGTGCACTTCAGTTCTGACATGAGCAGCCAAACAACAGATTATATCTGTGATCACCTACCCAAGAGATGACTGCCAAATTTGTAGTAACAGCAGCACTAGTACCAAACCTGCATACACAGGACAGGGTGAAGCAAAAATGAACTTACTAGAGTGTGTCCGGTGGCCCAATGATAAGCACCTCCCACTTGTAGATGTCATTGTCATCTATTAGCCCAGCAGAGAAGCCTTCCACAGGATTTTTTTTCAGCTCTGAAGACAACACAATTAGAAATATCAGAGAAACTGCAGTTGCTGGTGCTCAGGAGTGCGCAAAACATTCAAAACACATCCACACACACATATTTGTATAAGCAAAGCGTTCGCTACTTCTGTTTCCAGAAACCTAACGTCTCGAAACATTTCAGCGCCTCACGGCACCAACGGCGCTAACGAACACGAAAAAATACGCAAACAACGACAATATTTTTGTACAGCTAACAGTCAGGAACGGCGTATCAAGACACACAGTACTCTGACGAAAGACGCGATTCATACGACACCGGTGCCAGGGACAAGATTAATTTCATGCGCTTTATTTGAACTCAACCCTTGATAACGAACCCCGAAATCAATAGGAGGATCACCTGACTACGCCTGCCTTACGCCCTCGGCGACCGACCGACCATCAGCTTTAGTCGCAAGAATGATCACCGGGGGCTGGTGAAGTCACACCGGGCAAAACGTCACGAGTCGCCGCGAGCAAACAAAAAAAAAAGCGCATGTGCTCAACTACGACACTCGCGGGGGGGCCGGTAGCGAGCAGGTGATACCAGAGCGGGCACAGCCGCAGAAGGAAAGAAAGGGTCAAGGCAGTTGAAACGTCAGGCCTCCGCGGCGGAAGACCATTAGGCGCGCGTGTGAGCGTGCGATTTCAAAAGCGCTTCACAGATCGCTATTGCGCAACAGAGAAAGCGTGCTAACATCGACGTCCGACAGATTGAAAGGTGCGCAGAAAACGCCGCCCGGTTCGAACCAAAGGCCACAGCTACGCGGACCGCGCAAGAAAGACGCACCTAATGAGCCGGTACCGAAGCTACGGTTAGCCCGCGGCACAAAAATAATTAACAAAAGCGTAGGGGGAAACGGCGAGGTGTGGAGGGGGCGATATTCTCTTCTTTCAAGTAATAGGTGCGTCGGAAGCGAGTTAAGCAGGAAATGTCGCGCTGTTTAATGACCCCGAAAACTCGCAGCAGAAGACAGGTGACGGGAAGACACGCTACGTAAGGCAAATCCGGCGGACGCAGCGCATAGCCTTGGGAGGCGAGGACAAAAGAAAGCAGTTAAAACCTAGGCGGCACGGTCCGGACCGGGATGGCTCGAACGAGAAGTAAGCGCTGCAGCGAGGCTTGTGGCATATGAAAAGATCGGGAAAGTTATGAACGTTACCGTTTAGCTGTTTTCGTAGCAGCAGGGCCGACTGGTGCTCTGCCATTCAGACGATATCAGTCGCACCTCTTCACGCGAACAATAACTGACGGCAACTATGGCTGTCCTCGCACTTACTGAGCATGCGCTCAAACCATATGGTCTCCGCTTTCCGGTTCCGCCGCGCTCATGTTTACCGCACTCGTGCTTGCTCGAAAAGCAACGTGACTCGACTGATTTGGCAATGTGGTCATCTGCGAAACTGCTAATCGCTACACATTCACGTGATCTTACTCGCATAAAATGCTCTCATAGCTGCTAGCTAACGATTCACCGCAGGGTGACCGGTGCAGCCTGACAGGAGCCCACTTCGGCTTGCGATGCGCGGCTCGTACAGGAACTGGGGTCCTCGTACCGGAACTGCGAATCTCGGGTAGAGTGTCTATGTCGTGTAGGGTGTATTATCGCTTGTGTATTATCTCGGGTACCCGCCGCAGTGGCTCAGTGTTTAGGGCGCTCGGCTGATCCGGAGTTCCCGTGTTCGAACCGGACCGCGGCGGCTGCGTTTCGATAGAAGCGAAACGTGCTTTGCGATGTCAGTGCACGTTAAAGATCCCCAGGTGGTCGAAATTATTCCGGAGCCCTCCACTACGGCACCTTTCTTCCTTCACTCTCTCCTTTATCCCTTCCCTTACGGCGCGGTTCAGGTGTCCGCCCATATGTGAGACAGATACTGCGCCATTTCTTTTCCCCAAAAACCAAACAATCTCGGGGATCCGCCGCGGTGGCTGTGTTTATCGCGCTCGGCTACTGATCCGGTGTGCCCGGGTTCGAACCCGACCGCGTTTCGATGGAGGCGAAACGCGAAGGCGCCCGTGTGTTGTGCGATGTCAGTGCACATCAAAGATCCCCAGGTGGTCGAAATTATTCCCCCCCCCACCCCCATTCCTTTCTTCTCTCAGTCCCTCCTTCATCCCTTCTCTAACGGCGCGGTTCAGGTGCCCGCAGAGATGTGGGACAGATACTGCGCCACCTCCTTTCCCCAAAAGCCAGTCATTTTTTCAATCCCGGGGACGCTCTTTTATCCTCCAGTTACGGAAATCGCGAAGCTTCGGTCATGCATGCAGTGCACTGTTTTGTTTTGGTAGAAAAAGTACTGTTCGGCAAAATGTTTTTGAATAATTCCGCTGCAGCTTTGTCCTTTCAGCGCAAGCTACCATAAGTAGGTGATGCTTTGTACATTTTATCTGCACTATATTGGTCAGTGACACAAAGTTCATCTATTCAACTTGAAAATATACATTCAACTTTATTCAGCTTGAAAATATGTAGGCCTGTTCCGCAGTTTAATAATGCAGAGGCCTCCTCAGCCAGCAAAAGTTTTTCCGTTGTAGCCAACATCACTTGCTGGCATGTCGAAGTAATTGATGTACATCCTGTAAATAAAACATAAGCAGCAACATCAATTATTCAAAAGTGCCTCGAAAAACAATGTGCTATTTTCTCACTTGCCAGCAGCCTGTGACAGCAGATTAATGTGAAAATGCAGGGAATTTAACGAAGGAAGACCTCTACTTCATCGGCACAATGTTACTGTGATAAACACCTTCATTACAACTTTCTATACCCTGGAGAACTGTGCCACTGAAGTTTATAGGAACATTTTACTTCTTAAGTCCAAAATTGCAATGTTTAGTACTGTGGTGTCATGTGACCTCAAGGTAATTTTGTTTTTAATGCTTGGCAAGAAAGCTTGTGCTGGTCCTGCGTCGATCTTTCTTCTGATGTCACCTCTTTTTCACACATGAAATATAATCATAGGGATGACAGCATTGTGGAACATTTCAAACCTGAAACAGAAGCTATACTACAACTTATAGGTCACAGTGTATTAAAATCTGTCATTTCCACCATTAGTCTTAATTCATGTACATGATGGAAGCCAACAGTCACCAAAACCAAGGAGCACAGGGGATGTTTTTTCCTTTCTTTTAAAAAATAATTTGTGGTGTTCATCAATGGGGAGATTACTATGGTATTTAATTTTTGAAAAGATAACTGATTAGTAAGCACAAGAAAAAACAACCACATGCTGCCGGTGGGATCCAAACCCACAAACTCCGAATTTCATGTCCAGAATGTGTGTCGTTAAGCAAGCAGCATTGTTTATTCCCAGCTGAAACCTTACTGTCTATTCTATGTGGAACGGTACAAAAACAAAAAGTACCTATTGCCCCTTTAGCATACAAATTACACCCAAAAAGTAACCAAATATTTTTATCGCATTCTGGCTAGCACTAAGCATAGTTTCCAGGTAAGTAACAGCAACAAGCTCCCATAAATACTTCGTATGACATAAAATATAAAATTCTGACAATGTTCAGGAAATATGGCAAGGACAAATCTGACATGTGACAGTGGGCATAGTCACTTGTTTGAGCCACCTGTCTCTCAACATTCTGCAGTTTTTCAGTTTCTGCAGAATGTTGCAGTTTTCTGCTGTCTTACATTCTGTTGGCCATCTCTCGCCAGTCACACAGCACATGGCACTTCATTATATAACTACTGTGTATGCGCTTTGAATAGTCTGACATTTTATTTTTAACTGCTGAGCACTCTTTTTTTTTAATGAATAACTCATATGACTACAAATGCTCGCTGTGGGTCTATACAAAGAAGCAGACATTTTAGTGACTTGAGGAAACGAGCATCAAAGAAATTGATGCAGTCAACATGACAACAAATTTGAAATACAAATAAAACTAACGAAGCAAGTTAAGTGTGCAAAAACATTGCACTTCCGTTTCGCACAAACCTGTTTTCCTTGATGCCCAGAGTCTTTTCAATGTGTTCAAAAAGAACAGCTGAATGCTTTTTGTTCTCCTTTGGACTCAGACAGCCGATGCTGTACAGATTTGCAATAGCGCATGGGTCATCAGTGCCTCCGAATGACAACAGCTGATCGGCGTTGATGTGGACCACAACATACTATAAAGGAAACAAAACTTAAGTGAGCAAACGACAGAAGAGAAACAATCACTTTATCAACGGTTATGTGTAGTCTCGTTTTCTACCTCGAAACATTTAAGCACAGTCTCCGTAGACAGGGAATGATGCAAAAAGTTTGCAGCGTTGAGAAAGTATGCTTGCTCTGTACGGAAATCGCACTCATGCACTTAACAGTGCGACATTTAAAAAAAAAAGCAAAAGACGCAGAGACGATTCGCCAAAGCTCAAGCGCCTAGCAACCCGCGAAAAGCAGCCCTACAAGATCGCGCCTAGTGATAACAGGTGGATCAGTGCCTTCTCTAGATGGATCCACTCCATCAGAGCAAACAGTCTCACACCACAGCACATTTACGAGTTACCACACGTTCTGCCGCATATTTACGGCTATTACTCCACGGAGGCTAGCATTTTTTGCAGGCATTGGTGCCTCATACGCGCCGTTATCTTAAATCTTTTTTTCAGCACAAGCCCCGCTATTTTGAACGCAGATATGTAGCACAGGCTCAATGTACGATCTCCACAAATGCACAAATGAAAGAAATCACACGACTCTAGCACAGCGCAATGGAATTTACAGAGAAAGCGGTTGGAGTCAGCATAGACAGCGGCGTTAGGTGCCACCCATTACCGAAAGCGGCTTTCCCAAAGAGTCAGCCACGACGTTCGCAGTAGTCTTCAGGAAGTCATTTGGAATCTTGCTTGCGGGGATGTTCGTGTTAATTGTAAGGGTTGGCATTATGAATTTCGCGAAGGGCAACTTCTTACAGTGCTACAAAACCGTTACCGGCGCTGGCGGTCTGAACAAAGTACTGAGGGGGGGAGGGCACAGCGAAATCGAGAAAGAAAAGTGAGAGAGCGCACATAATCCTTCTCTCCTCTCTTTGTACAAAGCGCCAGAATGGTCAGTCTGTGGAACTAACTCTCAGCAAATAAGTCACTAATAAAAAATAGGCTGCAGTTGATTTACGTTAAAGAGAGGAACAAAAATGGGAGCTGGCCTCAAGCACAAGCGAAAAGCATTTTTCATTTCCCTCTTCCGAATGCTCTCAAGCACCAGCGACATCGAGAAATCAAGTTGGCGACTGTTGATTGTTTTTGCGTGCGCTCTGCGGAGTCTTCGCGTGGTGCGAATCTAACCTTCCCGCTCGACGGAGCGTTAATTTTCCTGGCGCTCGCCGGGATCACATGGTCTAGGCAGTCACGCAGCAGTCCCTCTTTTATCGCCGGTAAGCGATGGCGGCAATGTTGCGGTCGTACTCGAAAGCAAGCCCGGTGTTTTTTCCCAGCACGGCCTAATCCCCCACCTCCTCCGTTGCCGTCGTCGTCTCACGGGGGTTCCGTCTCTTCGGGATCGGATCGACACGTTCGAGGAGAAAGGAGAGGAAAAAACAACGATGGCCGATTTCCTACTGGAACGCGAACTGCCCAACCTAAAGGTTGCTGTCGACAGCAACACCTTGGAAGCCGACAACGATGACTGCATGGACTTGGACGAGAGCAGCAAAGTGGAGAAAGGCGCCGACATCACGGAGCCGCCGCAGCCGGTCGTTGTGCCCGCTCGAGTCGCCGACCGCGCGCGCAAGAGTTCGGACGTGAGTGTTACTGTATCGCAGTTTTAATTCGCGTTCACAACTTATTGATGGTGTAGTCCGATCTTTCCTGACACGTCGGGAACGAACCGCAGTTTCGATTCAAGAGCGCGGCTCAGCTTTCGTCTACTATGGCCTGAGGGATCGGTGCCAGAGATGCGCTGTGCCATATGCGAGGTAGTGAGGCATTGCGTTTCGTCCACTTCCGTCTCATTTCGCTCGCGAACACCTCATGAATATAAATTTCAGTGTGCGTGGTTTCGGTTTTTTCGCTACGTTGATCAAAAAAATGAAACGACTTCCTTGATGTTTTCTAATAACTTTATGCGGTTCCTATGCTGCTTTCGTTTGGAGACGACGTTTTCGGAGGCCTTATTCGCGCGGGGTATGACGTTTTGATTGCTTTGTGAGAAAGTAAATGCCAGAATTATTGCCGCGATATCGGGCACTCCGACGTGATTAATGCGCGCTTTAGTTCTGGGCACGTTGCGTGAGGTGACGGTGGTAAGTAAATGGAGATCATTTCTCTCCTTGGTAAGAAGCATTGCGCATCGGAGGTCAGTATTGAAGCTTGTTGGGCTAGTTAGTCTTTCGAAACTTGTAAAACAGCACGGACTCCTCACAGCATTGCGCTGCGCAACGTGTGTGTTCTTGTCCGGCGTTTTGTTCGCGCTATACTAATGGGGCAGACATTGAAGTTGTAGGAACAATGAAAACCATGTGTCCGATTTTGTAATATATTGCAATAGTAATTTCGCTCTACATTCCACTGTTATGCTCAGGGAGAATATGCGATGATTAGAGTGTGTTTACAGATTCGCAAAAAAAAAATGGACAGTTTAAAAATATGAGCTTAATGTATTAATGAAGGCCTCTTCCGATGATAGCGGCGCTGAACTTTGCTCTGCTGGTTTGTCTTTGGGTTTCCGTGCTACATCAGATATCAACAACTGAGGAGCTCTGTGCTTTAGACAAATTAGCGTGTGGACTAATGTTTGTATTCACAAGGCATAACTGAGGATTTAAGAAGCAGCAAATTTTTCTAGTCCTTTGAAATTCTTAGCAAGTTCTGACTTGCAGCTTCAGTGAAGGTTGTTAAATCTTAGCTTTGGTGTACTATGCGAGTGGTTGTGAATTGAAACTCACTGCTGGTCATGTCATTTGTGATTCCATGAGGCACTTCATGTTGATGTATGATAGAAAGCTGGTTTTGTTATGTATTGTGTCAGGAAATGGCAGCGGATGACGGCGACGACCCTGAAGCCTACATGGTCCAGTTTGCTGAGGTCTACCGGAGCCTAGGTGTCGATCCTAGACGGCCAGGAGGTACGAAATGATTTGTACTGCTGAATATTGTGGCTACTTCAAGGTGCACTTTCTGTCTGCATCAACTTCTCTGTACATTGAATGAACTTAGCCTGTTTACAGTAGAAATGATGGCATTAAACTTTAATGTCTTATGCAAGCCTGAACTGATTTCTTCAGTGTTGCACACTATACAAGATTGGCAAAACAGTGTAATAGTGTTCATATTATCAGGGAACTGAATTCCTGGCTGCATTCATTTAAGGATAATGTGGTAGGTACATGTGCAGATTCACACCTTTCCGATTCTTATACATGATGATGATTTGTACAGGCCTGGAATACTGAAAATTTTTTTATTTCTTTTGAACAAGAGGAGCCTTGCCTGAAGCTGCTGAGGGTAGGCATAAATTTGTGACAGGGTCATAAAACTTCAGTTTTCTTTCACACCACCCTGTTTGCATTCTTTTTGTATAACATTTAGTTGATCACAAATAGACGGAATTCTCATTTTAACTTTCTTTTGATCACCGTGGTGAGGAATGGTGGAAGCTTTGACACTTTATTTACTTTTTTATATCTATATTTGTCAACATGCCTTTACTGTGCTGAGAAGCACTTTTCGAATACAGTTTGTGCTGGCACATATGTCAACACTTAGATGGGCCAGTGTTTTTAAAAGATGGTGGCTGTAGCTTTTTTTTATTATGCAGCGTAGTTAGGAAAATGCAGATATGTTTTTCTATCTATTTCAGGAACAAGACTGAACGCTGTGCATGTCAGAGGCGTGACTGACATGGGAACAGAGGATGTGCTGGAGTACTTCAAAGGATACGACCCTAGTTCCATTGACTGGATCAACGACTACGCTTGTGAGTTCTGTGACCGTTAACTCCTCTTCGGCCACCACTTAGCTGGCAGGTGTTGCCTTGAAAGATGTTGTGAGCTTTTCACGGTATCTACTGTTAATGACACATTTCAAGGTTTTAAACACATCAAATATAACTGGTGGTGGTAAGAATCAACCACGTGATTCTTTCTGGCAATGTTGATGTTTCTTCGGCACCAAAAGAGAGTTATTGTTGCTGGGAAAGCACTATTTAAATATGGAACATTTCCTTTCCTGGCACTCAGTTTAAGCTCGTGATTTTAGGACTGAAAAGAATTTTATGCTCACTCGATGAAGGTGAATGCCATTGTGTGGCTTATCCTCAGAGCTGCACCAAAAGAAGAAATTCACCTATGCCACTGCAGTATAAAAACAGCAGTGGCGGTAATACGTGTATTTAATTTTATGGTGGCCAGCATATAAAAGATCTTTTTCCAGTTAAAGTAGCCTCTTTGACATTACAATGTAGTAATCAACCGATATTAACCCTCAGTACCCTTTCAAAGCGAAGGCTGTATGGCCGACACCCTCAAGGTTTCACACTGGGCATGTCATCACTATATTTACTGTGCATGCAACACTAGTCAGAATTGTATATTTGTTCCCATGTGTCGCTTGCGTCCTTTGGCCAAATGTGATCGCAGGACTACAAAACATTGACGCATCGCAGAGAAGCTGATGGCAGTGAACCACTTGATTCTTGACTGCCACGAGAAGGTTCAGCTACTGTTTCCGGGCTTTGTGAACTTTCTTATAGGCTCTGTGTGCAGCTTCAGTAGGAAGTTATTTTTCTTTGTAGATTATACAGTTCTGAACGTAGCCTTTTTTTTTTTTTCATCGGAAAGTGCTGCACTGGTTTGTAGCTTTCAAGACATTTAGCCTTCTAAAAAAACTTTGAGCTCTTTTTGTGTCAGCACTTGAAATGTTTGTAACCGATTTTCAAGGTCGCAGTTTATTGTTATTTGTTTTGTTCTTTTCTTTTGACCATTTTTTTTGCTCTGCTCTCCTTCCATCTTGTCACCCCAGTCCCCGTGTGCTACACAGAGTAACAGTCTGGTGGCCTAAAAATGCTGACTAAAACCCCTGATTTTTCACTAAAGAGCTCCTTCTCTCGGGCCTTCATGTCATTTGTCCACTTGTCATACCATTGTAGCATGCTGCCACTTGCGACATGCGGTCACAGTGGTCCACTTGTCATATTGTTGTCACTGTGTTCAGGCAACGTTGTGTGGCAGCGAAACCAAGATGCCGCTCGTGCCTTGCAAGAGCTGAGCCGACCGCTTCTGGTCAAGCCCAAGGTCAGGGGAGAAGGGAGCAACTCCCCCACAGGAGAGGCCAAGCCTCCGCCAAGTTGTGTGTCTCCACTGAACCGGCCCGAACAGGCAACAACCAGTGGAAGCATTGTCCGTCAAGAAGTGGCCGGGGGTGAGTAACTTTGCTTCTGAAACATTTTATGCTATTAATTAAGGAGCGTTGCTTTTCATCAAGGGGCGTAATGGAGAGAGCATAAACAGCAATAAAACATGCCGAACACTCCTGAAAGAAAAAACAGTGTCCATCATTTGTTTGCAGTGTACAAAAAAATAAGTGATATCTTACCGAGATGTGGTCATGTGATAGGCTACACTAATAATGGTGGCTTTCACCGTGAGATGGCTTTTTATGCGATTTTCAGTGCCAAATTAAAATTATAAATTCTCTTTTCTTTGATTTCATTTCTTTTTCGTGAACATATCACGCGCACAACCTGTACATACTTATTATTGTGTAAATAGTTTTTGTGTATGTTACCTCTCCCCCCATCCTTTCTTCCTGTCCCCTCACTTCTTTCATTTCATTTCTCCATTCTGCCTGCTATCCTTTATTTCAGCTGTCCCAGCTCAGGTGCTTCAGTATCGACTAGCAAAAATCTTTTCCTTCCTTTTTATTATTATTTTAATAAAACCACTTACTACTACTATGTACTTTCTTTGATATTGCTGTGTTCAATTCTTACAATATGAGGTATGATCTTTCCATATCCTCCATAATCTCATGACATGTTTTGGTCACTGGTTGGTCCCTTTAAAAAATTTCACGTGGTCTAAATTAATCCGATGCCCTCCACTATGGCATCCCTCATAGCCCATGTGTCGTGTTGTGTGGCTTCTGGAGCTTTCAGCTAGGATTCAGAGTGAAAGGGGCAAGTGAGTTACCTGGAGAAGTTGTCGTGGGTCCATTAAACCTTGAGTATTGAAACATGAGCATCGGAATGACAAGCTGGAGGTAAAAGCTGGGAGAATAACCAATAGTACCAAGAGGTAAATCAATACTGGGGATAGGTAAAGAAACCCTGTAACCTATGTCAGTAGCCTCCTTGAGCTTGTACGAGGCGATTCAGAAAGTAATGGCTCTAAGGTGATAACTTTATTTGCATTTGACAGATAGCTCTGATACAGGTACCAGTGGAAAGCTTGTGATGTTAGCTACAAATAGTGGCATCATATTTAAACATAGTCTCCATTACAAGCAACACACTTCCGCCAACGCAAAACAAGGTTTTCATGCCATCGGCGAAGAATTGTGGTAGCTGCCGGTGACACCATTGACGAACTGCCGCTTCCACCTCCACGTCATAACTGTAGCTTTGGCCCTTAAGGTGATCCTTAAGTTTGGGCAAGAGCCAAAAGTAGCAGGGTGCAAGATCCGGACTATAGGCAGGATGATGCAGAATGTCCGTGAACCTCAGGCGCTGCAGTGCTTCCCGACTTTTGTGGCTACTGGCTTGTGTGCGGACGAGCATTGTCATGGTGCAGAATTGCCTGCTTACGCTTATCTTTGCGAGTGCTTTGCAATCTGGCCCACAGTCGCTTTAGGGTGTCAACGTAGTGGTCTGAATTTATTGTTTCACCCGTGTCACAGAAATTCAGCATGCACGACACCATCCAAATCCTAGTAGAGAGTCAACAAAACTTTGTCAGCAGATGGGACAACTTTGAATTTTTTCGGCACAGGAGAGGACGTGTGCCGGTACTGCATCGATGATGCTTCGTTTCCAGATCGTAATGGTGTGTCCACGACTCGTCGCCAGTAACAGTTCTGCGAAGAAAGTCATCACCTTCATGTTCATTTCACAGAAGCAGCTGCTGACAGATTCTCTTCCTCGACTCTTTCATGTCAGTCGTCAGTTGCCGCAGTACTCAACGAGCGCAGATCTCCTTGTAATGCAGGAGGTCCTTAATGATGTGGTTCACTGAACCAACGGAAATGGCGAGTGTTGCGATCTCGTGTTGCTTGACCCTGCTATTGCCCCGATTGTCCCGAATCAACTCGTCCACCTGATGTTGACTATCGTCATCAGAGGCCGTTGCGGCCCGTCCACTTCGGTGCTGATCCTGGAGATTTGATGCGACTGGATCTTGGTCTTTCGCATTCGTTGCCCACATTCACACAGTGCTGACATCAACACAGGCATCCCTGTAAACTGCATTCAGGCGGCGATGAATGTGTGGTCGGCGCACAAACTTCCACAGTCAGAAATTCAATTACAGCCCGGTGTTTTAAACATCAGTGCATTAATGATAAAGATATCAAAATTTTTGCAGTACTATTGGCAAAGTAGTGGGCTTGGAGGCATTACTTTCTGAATCGCCCGAGTATTTTACACTTATACCCAAAGGTTGCACAGGTGGTCAGTTTGTCCACTGATAGACTCTGCTATTCTGCTTGGTTTATTTTGTGTTTAGTTGTACTGCCATAGACCGCTGAGCTGCTATACACCACTGTGAGGCCATTCGTCAGAAGAGGGGTAAGGAATGCGCTTAGGAAGAGTTCGATGGTGATGACAGTGAGAGATTTTTATGGTACAGTAGCAGCTTAGCTCTTTCGTTGCCACGCCATTATGCATCTATCACCTGTGTTTGACTAATTCAAAGTGCTATTTCAGTGCTATTGGGGATGCCGAGGGCTTGTTGCGCTATCTATGTACTTTGTTGTTTAGACACTCTACTTTCATTTCTTGTGCATAGGCAGCAATTTTCGAAGTGCCTTTGAAGTTGAGGTTCTGATTAGTGCGCTCGCGGGACGGCGTGAGCCACAGAGGCGGCGCGCGCGGAAAAAATCCTGCTTCACACGATTTTACTGCATCTGCAGCAGATTTTTCCGGTGCTTCAGGCAGCTGTCTGATGATGATATTGCATCGTTGGAATTTGATTCTGACGAAGAAACTGCACAACCTCAGCACGAAATGTGGGCACTTGCCTGCCCGTAGGCTTCGTTTTCTGCGACTTGTCGGTTTTTTCGTTAATGGAGCTGGTTTATGCATTGCAGTGATGTCATGAATGATATGTTTCGTTTCTATAGTGTCTCGACATCATATGGGCAAAATTTACTTCCATCTGCCCCCCAAAACAGAATCAACTTCTGGCTAGGTAGATATCAGGGTAGTGACCGTGGATTGACGCTTCATAATAGCCAAAATCTGATTGCGAAAGCTGTGGATGTCTTCACACTGATTCTAAATCATCCAAAACATCTTCTGAAATGGTTTGCTGCAAAACCAAAGTATTGTGGAGTATTTTCAAGCAATTTGCAGTCAAACCTAATTATAATGAATGCGGATGTTACAAATTACTTGGCTAAAAGACATTCGATTAACCCTTTCAGGAGCCTTTTTTTTTGTTTCCATGAAAACGAATATTTTTCTGCCTGATTGAGTATTCATGCTTCAAGAAAGATAATTTTTCAGTTGTCTAGTGCAAAATACGACCAGTTGATTGTTTACAGGGATATGCAAAATTTCGTACAAAGTGTCATAATTGATAGAGAAAGCAAGGTCAAAATGCTAGGACTTGTCAAGAAAACGCCTGAAGGATTCTGCACAAAAATGGCGGATGGCATGCTCCCCCGCTTACTGGTTCATGAAATATTTTTTACTATCTTCGCTATAGCACATCAAAAAGCATAATATATGCGACATGAAGGATACTGAATTAACCTGAAACCAAAAATCACTGCTAGGTGCAGCACATTATTAGAAAAAGCTGTGAGTTAGCTTTTCCTGACAATGTGCGAACTCACTTGGCTTTTTGCTTTTTACACAATTGTGTACAAGTTGTTTACAAATTGTGCACAAAGCACCCGAAAGGTTTAAGCCATGCCAGATGGGCAACTGCCATTGCAGTAAATATTGTCTGAAATTCACCGATCAGGCTTTTTTTAGATGATGTCACTGATGACATTGCAAGCCATATTAGTTCAGTCTACTTTTGAAAATTCCCAAAAGTGGAGCAGATTTGTTTTAAGGGAGTAATTAGTCATGAGCATCCATCTGGATGCTGCCATGTAGCTGCAAAAAAAGCATAGCTTCCACAGAATATTCGTAGTTTAAGAATAGTCCCACTGCCCCAAACGGTCAGTGGTCCCAGCTTTGTTCGAAGCCCGAACTAGAATGAAATTTTCTTGTGCTGAAAAAATTGTGAGAAGGTTGCATACCTTATGGCTGCACCACTCACTAATGTAGCAAATTAAGTGATGGCATATTACTGTTTAAAAAAGTCGTGTAAAAAGTGCTTCCTCACAAAGGAAATGTGTGTAAACTTGCCAACGAGTAGTGACATTGGTCTGAACACCCTGGACTCTTTTTTTTTTTTTAGAGTTATATGGATGGTGCTTGAAAGCATCTTTTCTATACCCTTTAAGTGAGTACTAATATCAGAGCTGGTCCATTGTTTTTATTGGTGTATAATTAAGGCATACAACTTCAGTGTGCAAAAGTGGACAGCAACCCGCACATTTAGCTTCTTCCTGTAAGCTCTAATACTCTGCTTTTGGCAATCCCCAGGTGGAGATGGAAATGAGGAAGTTGTGGTGATGTCAGATGACGAATTTGGCGACGACGCGGGCGTATCTGGGACCACGGCCCCCAAGGGCCCAGTTCCAGAGCGTGAGGAGTTGGATATCTCGGAAGTTGGAGTCCCCGTGCCGCCTGGAGAGTGGCGACGTGCCGTTGTGCCTCATCCAAAGGCCACAATCCTGCTGCTGCGCTTTTCAAACAAATGTGAGCACCAAATGCGTCTGTGCCTTGCAGTCAACAAAGTCTACTTGTGATGATTCCAAGTCAGGTACTCCGTGCTTTGAGTTAACTCATACAGATCTTCAGTGTTCGTGTTGGATTCCAGTGTTTTTAATGGGCCACTGAGAACAAATCGGAAGAAAATAAAAAATTATCGCTTGTTGAACAGGTTGTCGGGTTGTTCCAGGACCGCTTTTAGTTGTGGAGCTGTCATACCTTTAGAATCAAAGTGATTGTGGGCAACAACACTATAGGTGTGATTCATCACAGGCCATTAATGCTTGCTGTGAGAATTTTAACTTTATGAAGGGATTTGCTTCTTTCATATGTCATTTATTTCATTATGAACAATTGCCCAAGAGAATTCCCCAGGGATTTTTTTTCCTTTTTGCTTTCGCTCTCTCTCATTTTTCTTGGACTTTGTATGAGGTGCACCAGCAAGGTGCACCAGCGTAACAGTGGGTCCATGCTTCATTATTACACATGTGGTTTCGTGTGTAACCTCACATTATCCAACATAAAAGGGCTTCGAAGTTTGGACGCTTCTTCAGATTTCAACTAACACCAAGTTAAGCCGTTTGACGCTGACTAGATGTCTGGTGGTATTAATTTGGACTCAAGGGTGTTAAAGGAGGTATGTGGCACGAGTAATCAATGTTCCACACATGGTTGAGCTACCACTGTTTAACATTGACTGACCACACGGCCATGCTAGCATTTTGCAGTAAAGCAACCCAATCAGCTTATGGTCTCTTCTTATTTCGAGGCTTAGATGCATTGTTTCTGTCAACAGATGATAAAAAGATGCCCGGAGCAGAGAAGCACAGTGAATATTACAAGAAGTATGGGAACCCAAACTATGGTGGTGAGTAGTGTGTGCCTGCAATTGCTGCATTACGATGTGTCCTGCACATCTCATGCATTAACTTTTCAAAAATCTGCAGTTACCACTTCTAAATAATGATTATCCTTCTCACCCTACAACTGTATGCTTTGCAATAAATAGTACCTGCAGCCAAAAAGAAGGCTTAATTATGAAAAGTTCGCTACTGTGTTTGTTGTTCTGCAAGCTCTGTGCTCTCGGTATTGAAAGCTCTTCTAGGCAAATGACAAACTTGTACTTATTTTCTGCCTATGCTTCTTTTTGAGTCATGATTGCTGAATTGTTTGCTCAGTTCAGTCCTCTTGTTTATACTAGTGTTACTTGCTTATGCAGTTAAATTGGTTATTCTTTTTTTATTTGTTTTCATTTGTTTGCTTGCTTGCTTACGTATTGCCTTACTTAATATATATCTGCGATCTAATTGTGTCTTCGGCTGAAGGCACTCATGCAGTTTTGTGCGCCCTCTTGTGGTGCTGCACTTCTGGTGGGCTGCCAGTCATGCGGTGCCATATGTTCAGCTGGGAGGAACCTGACACAAGTGCGTGGCACAGCAAACACGGCACAGTTGCGCCATGCAACGTGCGCTAGCAGATGCCACAAGCAGACCACACTGATGGCACAGTGGAATTTCTCTTTGCAATGGCTGAAACCGAGACGAAGAGCAAAGAGAGATGAAGCATTCGAAGCTGGCATATTTAAAAGAGGCATTGGATCTGATAGTAGTTGTGCTGCATTTATTTGCACTGCACTCATGCACCAACCAGCCGACAACATAAAGCTGAGAGCATATGTACTGCAGTGACCCGTATGCCTTCTTCTGTGAGAAAGGGTGTGTGAAATTGTGTCAGTATTTTCCACCCTACTTTTGGATCATGGAGCGGACTGCTGAGAAATGTCTGGCACATAGCTAGCAGTAGGCATGTACTTTATCGCACTGCACCTTCTGGCCACGTTTACATACGTGAAAGGTTACTAATAAAACAACTGCGTGTCGAGTTGAAATCGCATTGAGAATTGTGAACAAATAATTTTGGCACTTCTTGTAGCTAAATCTTCAGAACATGTGCATCACAGCTGGTAAAAGCATAATGCCATGGTGTAGTGCTTGATAAATCCATGCCAGCAGAATCTCAGCAGATCATAAGCATGTGTGTGCGTGCATAAACCCCGCTTTGCTAATGGTTCTTGCAAATATCTGGTTTAAGCTCGGTCTTGTGCGTTGCATTTGCCTATTAAAATCTGTAGCTCTAACAAGTTCCCACTACTGAAGTGCTTGTTTGTACAAGTCACTGACCATAGTCGTTGACATTGTCCACTTGTAAGGATAGCCTCAGAGATTTTTGAGAGTCTTGGAGGCCACAGTGAACGGATGGCACAAAAATGCGATCGCACACTGTGAATGCTTCACACATAAGTCTGGGACACACGGGAGCCTGATCCTCATGTCATGTTTGATGTTACCTCCCATTCACCAGTGCAGAGGCGGTGTATCTCAGCTAAAAGCACCATAAATTGGCCTCTATTCATTCTGATACATATTATGTTGCTTGTTTTGGTATAAATAGGAGGTCTCCGAGTCTTTTCACTCATAGACTTCCTTGTGTATTTGCATGTCGTATAGCACTTTTGCTGATCCTATAGTTAATGGTGGATGGTGGTTGTGAAGGTGATTTGGCAGGTGTATCGGTTGACCGAACTTGAAGATTAAAAAGCAGTGGCATTTGTCTTTTTTTTTTTTTTTTCAGGCATGACAGGCCTCATCAGCAACTCACGGAAACGCAGGATGCGAGAGGCAAAGAGTGCGTCCTTTGCCCTGGGAAGTGCTAGGTCCATGGATACTGGAGGTGCATTTTTTCTCTTTCTCTCTCTCTCTCTTGCTCACTTATGTGTAATCAGTGTAGACAAGGGATATGTAGATGATAGTGACCATGTGAGGCATGTTTTGCTTTATGTGGAGTACAATGCACCGGCTTATAACTGCACTATAATAGCTGTCTGTTTACTTTCCGTCATTCTGGGGCTAGGGCAGTGTTGCATAGGGGTTGGAGTGGATTAAAATCATTCAGGAGTGATTATATTGTAGGTTTTGGCTATTGGACCAACACCATTCCCACTGCAAGGGGTTGATCAAATCTCTGTTGCCGTACCATATGCTAGCCGGGCCGGTTAGCTCGGTCGATAGAGCGACTGCTCCGGTGAGGCAGTGGTCCCGGGTTGGAGCCCCGGGCAAGTGCGAATTTTTCTGCAACTACGAAGTTGCCGTAAAAGCTGTAAAGCTCTCGCTTGTAGCTCTGTGGCTGTGCTTGGGTGGGTGCTAATGAGTAATTGCTCCCTCATTACAAATCTTCTCCACCTTGGTGGATTTCCCGTAATCATTAGACTGATCATTCCCCTAATCATTAGACTGAATCATTAGAAGTGCACTTACACATCATAGCGACTGCTGGACTGCTGAAGCCAAAATTATGTGGAAGAAAAAATTGTAAAATATTTGCAGGCTACAGGGGTTTCCACTTGGTGATCCTAGTTTACAAATGTCTGGTGTCTCAATGCAAAGAAAGAGCACGCAGCTTGGCGCTTATACACATTGAAGCTGTGTGGTTAATACCGCCATATTCAATCAATTCTCGGCATGTTCCAGATGACAGTGACAGAGATCGATCCCTGCTTGGTGCCAGGCAGCGTGCAGTAAAGCGCATGCGCATGCGGATGTATGCGGATGAAGAGGAAGAGAAGCAGCGACGTGGAAAGAGGTAGGTGGTGCTGTGTCATTCTCATCATTTAATTTGCTGTCATCAGGCACACTGTGAGACATTTGAATTCTGTTATGCAATCACATAGCACCTAGAATGAGCAGCTCTGTCTTTACTGAATGCATTCAATGAATGTATGGTCCTTTAAAGGGGCCGAACACTGAACTTTAAGCACCCAATTTTTTTTGCCCAAATGGAAATCTTGCTGCCTAAGGTGCTCGATACCGCAATGGTTTTGTTGGAAACACTGTCGAAGGCTTCTGCCGAGAATTTTTAAATCTGTGCATGCACCCGTTTTTTTTTGTATCCCGATGCCAGAAACCATGATCGTCAAGCGCGATGGCGATTGCACTTCGGCAAATATGCTGTACCGAAAACTAATATAAATCTCGCTCACCAGACAGTAATAAAATATGTTTAGTCTAGAGCAGCGTCCATTTCAGTTTCTATGCTCAAAAGCTGTTATGGCACAGAGATGTACGCCTCTGCGACGAAAGTTTGAGTGGACCGTGGTTGCTGCTCCATCCAAGAAATTCAAAACACTGCGGCGCCATCTAGCAACAAAAGCGAAAAGCACATGGTCAACGATGCAAAGGAAGCATTGCTTTTCATCGAAGGATGCAATGAAGACAGTGTAAACTATAACAAAACATGACAAACACTCCTGAAAGAAGAAAACTCTGTGCACTTCAAACAAATAATCAATATTTTACCAAGATGTGATCACGTGGTGGGCTGCACTGATAATGGCGAGTTCCACTGCAAGATGGCTTGTTGTGCGATTTTCAGTGTTAAATTGTAAATCGTCATTTATTTTGATATTGCAGTGCTCAATTCTTACAATATGAGGCGTGATCTTTTCATTTCTGCTGTAATCTCGTTACATGTCTTGATCAGTGGTCAGTCCCTTTAAAAAGAAGGGAAACAGAGCTGGTGGTAGCAGAGAGTCAGGTGGACAGATTAGGTTAGGAAATCTGTGGGGATAGGACGGCCATAGCTGGCACAGGACAGGGCTGACTGAAAATCAATGGGAGAAGCTTTTCATCACGCAGTGGACATAGTCAGGCTGATGATAGTAATTATGACCTTTGACAAGTAGCTGATTTTGCATATTTTTGTCGTTCTAATATTATGTGCGTTCTGATGTATCGATAATAAATGATTTTACATCGTACCATCATTGCCAAAAGTAACGAGGCTTTGTGACTTGCTTCTCAGTCGTATAGTGGAGCACTTACCATAAAAACCCACATATAATACGAGGTGTAATTTGGGGATAGCAAAAATGGAAAAAAAAGTTTTCATCCTCATGTAATGTAAGGAAGGGCAGTCCGCTCAAAGACGCTCTAGAAATCGCGGAAGCCGAACGCTTCCCAATTATTTGTGTATGCCTGTGCAACGCGTGTAGCGCAAACGGCAGGTACAGAGGCGCCGCGCTCATGCGCACTCGCATCCTGCACCGCGATTATGTGCAGACAGGTTCCGGTAGACGCGCTGGCTCGCACGCTTCGGAAGTGTCTGTTGCAGCTTTAGTGAGTGTCATTGCCGAGTGTGCTGTTTTCCGAGAGGCCCTTGTCAGAGATATCTTTCCATAAAAACACGTCTTCGGTACTGTCGAGCACGTTAGATATACCGCATTTCCTGAAATAACAACCAATGAGCTCCTCAGGAATGCTGGTCCAAGCGTTCGCAATCCGAATGCGCAGCATGGCTGGAGAGGCCCGTATCCAGCAGCAGTAACTGCACGCTCTCCCTACCTCATACAGACCATGCAGCAGCGCTTGACGCGGTGCTGATGCTTTCGGCAGCTATGATTACTTTCCTTTTAAAAGTAGCCGAGTGCTGCTTTCGCGGTCCCGATGCCATGCGATGTGCGATTGTTCTGGGCATCACGATGTCAGGTCAACGTAATGAAATGGCGTCGAAATTGAAACTACTGACCTACACCACTGCTACATAGTGCCTCCTCTCACTGGAAGCGTGATGGTGATGGTGCTCGATAATAATGAAACCGGAACTGCGGATTTTCACTGAAAATTGTTTGGATCCGTATATAATACGAGGTGGAAATTTGACGTGCTAAAATTTGGAAAAAAAAAAACTCCTATAATAGGTGTGTTTTTACGGTATGCCATCCCCCAGGCTCTAAATCTCTGGATGGCAAGGAGGACCCTTGTCCTCACCTGTCAGCCTGTTTAGATCTTTAAGGAAGCCATAAGGGCTTCACTATACAAGTGAGAAGAAAACCATGGAGCCTGGTTGCATTTGGCAAAGACGGTACATGATTAAAGGATAGTGCAGTTTCAGAGCAGAAAATCATTTGCCTCTGGGATGTGTGTGGGCTGCTGTGCTTTAGAGGCTGCTTGCTTTGTGCTGCCATCCAGCTGTCCCATGGGGTTGTTGATCTACAGGAAAGAGTGTCGTGCATCTAACTGTGGCATCGTACAGATATGCAGACAGCAGTATCAGTACTATTGTCGTCAAGGCAAAATATTAGTGTACACAGAAGTCATAAATGGTGTACCGCAGTATTATTTTTCATGAGTTCATTTTCTGGCATTTCCCTTTTGTGTGACAATGGCAGTAACTGGAAGATGGTGCTTTTGCATGTGCTGTGGCTCATGTCAGCCGCAGACTTCACTGAGACCATCTCGAGAGCCAGGTGTATTGTGTGAGCAGACTTGGTGCATACTGAAAAGCTGTTGTGCATAGCAGGGTTGAAACCAGTGTCTTATAAGGGGAGGGCTTTTATTGAGGGACTCTTCTTTCGATATTGGCCCCACAGGTACAGTGGAATCTCGATTATACGAGTCCCACGGGGTTGCGAAAAATATTTGTCATCCAAGGGAAACAAAATTCATATGTGCTCATATGTGCTCTATAAAGCAAGAAATAATGATTAATCTACAGTCCGTTACAAGTGCATGCTGCTGCAAGTATTGGAAAACGAGGTACGAATACTGTTCTCGAAGTGCACTTGCAGGGCACTTAAATGACTAGTGTGGTGTGCAGGCCCTTGTCTGAAAGGTCTTTCCTCGCTCTTCCTAATACGCATTCTCTCCTTTGTCAAGAGCATTAACATGAAATTTCAAGGGTGAACATGAAATTTTAGAAGTAAGGCCTCAGTGGCTAGAAAAATAAAATCCCGGATGGGGGTTAGCGCAAACTTCACATGTGACTAACCAAGCATTTTTACCCACCACCGCATTGGTTTGTCATCCTCCTTAGGATTGTCTTAATATAGTATAGCCTCTTAGCTCTTCGCTCCTGGAACATGTCATATACAAAGAAGACTCCTGAGGCATTCAGAAAACGGGAACACGGCATCAGTCCAACTAGGCGAGAGGCATGCGCATTAGCCGAGGTGGTTATGGTGGTGCTATTTCCTTGTTTTTCTTTTTATTTTCAGAGACCATTAAGAACAAGGCAGCACCCATGTTCAAACAGTGTTGTTTTTGCAGAAATTGTGAAACGTGGCACCGTGATTGTGCAGCACCATTACATCTAATTTTATACATCACTCAAAATATGCAGATTTATGTGTTGTTGTAAAACAGTAGATTTCTCAAGTAAAACACTCTCTGAAGGTGCTGAACTCCTGCCAGAACGAACACAAATGCTCAGACATCTTAAATTCTGCACGTTGCTCACAATGCCTTCTGGCAAGGGAATTTTACAAATTTGTATAATCCGTCATTGCATTACAGGTATTCTGCTGGATATATTTTCCATAGCTGTTGCTAAAATTTTAAACTGTGTTGACAATTCATATGGTGACACTGTAAAGCTTGCTTGTTGTACCATGCAGCCTGCTGCATAGTTAAAATACAACTTTGTCCCATTGCTCTAGAAAGTATTTAAAACTTTTCGTGCAATGTTGAATCTTTTTTTTACTTATGATGTAAAGCCTCTGTCAATAGTAAAGATCCAAAGGCGTCTGTTTCGAAACCGTGGACTGGGGCTCCTGTAGCATCTGTGAGGTCCTATCTGCCGTAGGGGTGAGGACGTAGTTCCTTTTACCTTAAAAGTTTCAGAAGGACGGTGATGCATAACATGCCGCACAGCATAGCCCAAAAGGAAACCCCATGAGCTGTGCACTTTTAACAAAAGCTGCACTTCAGAAGTGTTGGTATACCACTCAGGAAAAAAAAAAAACTTATTTCATTCATACGTGTGCTGCGCAGGCCTGGTGCCCTGGGAACACCTACGCCTCCCACTCCGTGGTCCACTCCTGGCAACTCACCAACGTCGGACGAGGAAACCTTTACCCGCTCCCTGAGCACAAGTGTCAGTGGCAGCAGCGTCTGGGACCGGTTGTCTGGAGGGCGTGCCAACCTGTTTAGCAAGAGACACGGGCATGAAGATGATGATGAATACGGTGACGATGATCGAGACAGATTTCCACTTCCCAGACAGTCACGTTACGTCGACCTGGACGACCCTAGCTTGCGGGACGACTATGACCCAGCCGAGGACGGCTACGGCGACAGTACCTACGGCCACGACTTTGTATTTGACGAGAGGTCGGGTCACGGGTCGAGAAGGAGCAGCCGCGGACGGCGAGACGATGACGATGACGAGGCCGGTGACGAAGATGCGCGCCGCCTGCTGTCGACAGTTAGAATGGCAGGCACAGACCTGAGGTCCAAGCTGGAGAAGCTGAGGCAGAGCAGAACGGCACCGGAACGTATGAATCCGCTGCGAATTTCGGTGTCTAACGAGGCACCTTGATTTGCAAGGAATGAGGGCATGCTGTGGATTATTTTTGTCGGAGTGCAAAGACTGCGGCTGGTTTCAAGTGTGGTAGGAAGGGGAGGGGTGGAGTAAATGCTGGTATGGTCCAGAAAGTTGTCGTCACTGCCCTTTGAAAGCTTTGGAGGAGAGCAGCAGCTCGATGAAAAGTTTGCGTTGTTTAGAAGCAACCACATTCTTTCCGAAATGTCATCTGTGACCAGCGCCAGGAAAAGCAGCAAAGAAGGTGAATGACATAAACACTGCAGGTGTTTAACGACTGTTGCTTCCTTTGTGACGTGTTCGACTTTTGTCTGCGTCGCAGTTCAGTAACTTGGTTCTGTTATTCCAATAGCACCTTTGGCTATATTGCCTCACTTGCAGAATCAGCAGTTGTGCTAAGCATACAATGAGCCACTAGTCAGAAGGGTCAAAAACTCTCATGCAGATTTTTTGCATGTCATTGACAAGTGCTGGTATGAAACCCAAGGCAGTGGATAAAAACTTAAATGCCTTACTGATGAAGCCTGTGGTACTGCTCGAATACCACAACTATTACTGTTTTCAGTGGGCGCTGTATTTTTGTCAAGGCGACCACCTTTTATCTAAGAGTAAAAGCAGGGGGCCTCTTCCTTTCAGTTTTGAACTGTGTTTGTAGTTTATGCAATGATGCTGCACACACTGCTTATTGTTTGATATGTGAATTAAATCATGAACATCTGATGACATCAGTTGAGGTAAGGAACTAACTAGAGCTGAAAAAAAAAGTGATGGTGGTAGTGTCAGGTGTCGTTATTTTGTCACGGGACCTCGGCACATTTTTTATTGTGCTCTTTAAAGAAAGGGATCCCAAAGGTTTTCGACCATGCGGCCTCATGTGGGAGAACGTGAAGGAAGGAAGCAGGTTGTAAAGGGACTGATTAGTGCACTCAGTCTTTTGTGTCGTTTTTTTTCTTGGTCCATTGCGGATCAAAAGCACAGTCGCTCACAAATTAAGTTTTAAACAGAAGGGTGAGCCTCAAACTTTGCTCATGGGCGTATTTTAGCATTTTTGAGTGGAATTCTGCATCCAGTGAGAGCAATGAGCGTTTAGTTATGGACTGTGGTTCCAGTTTAGGAATAACCGTACTAGGTGCAGGACGCCACCGCTTATAAATGTGTCGCGAATATACTTCATTTGTGCATAGGAGACTACATGGAGAAGAATGCCTGTATGATCTGTCTGACAACAATTTTGCAAGTTACATTAGTGTGATGACATGGTGTATTGAATGCATTGTGTTGCCAGGCAACCTGCACTAATGTTGCTGGTGCCAGCAAGAATTGTTGAACACGATTTTTTGTTTTATTTTGTAATGTTCACATTCGCCGATAATGATGTGCATCCTTAGGCAGCAAAGTGACATGTTTTGAACGAAAACATCTTCGACGGAAGTCCATCTGGTTGGGTTCTTGAGATAGTTGAGAGAAAACTGACGCCAACCAATATTTTTAACTTTACCCAACGTTTCGGGACCAACTCGGTCCCTTCTTCAGGGGTGACTAAAGTGTGCCAGCAGCAGCAGCGGGTTGCTGCCTTCGCTCTCCCTTTGTTAGCACATGGCGCAGTCCACTAACGTACGCGGAGGGGAGCATTCCTGGAGTCCTATTCATCGCCTCCGTTGTGAGCCGGATGTGCCATGACTCCACATGTCGCCTCTTGAACAGGTTTGGCCATGGAAACAAACCCATTCAAGAGGCGACGTGGAGTCATGGCACATCCGGTCGTGGTACCAAACCTGTTCAAGAGGCGACATGTGGAGTCATGGCACATCCGTCTCACAAAGGAGGCGATGACTAGGACTCCAGGAAGGCTCCACTCCGCGTACGTTAGTGGACTGTGCCACGTGCTAACAAAGGGAGAGCGAAGGCAGCAACCCGCTGCTGCTGCTGGCACACTTCAGTCACCCCTAAAGAAGGGACCGAGTTGGTCCCGAAATGTTGGGTAAAATTAAAAATATTGGTTGGCATCAGTTTTCTCACAACCAAAGTGACATGTGCACAACATGCGCGTGTCATTTTGCTGGGCGCATTGAATTGAGTGGCATGCGCAGACAGTTATGATGCAGTTCAAGTTCATTTCTTTTTATTATTACTAGGGAGGAGCCAAGCCCATGGGACAGTCACCAGTGTGAAATTTCTTTTTGGGCTTGTTGCGATCTTCCCGAGCTTGACAGAGCTGCTGTGCTATCGCAATGGCCTAGACTGCGCAAGCAGAGTACGTCGTCAGCTTCTATAAATACCCCGTCATAATGCATTGCACTGTACAAGTGTCATGTTGCATGTTGCCCAAGGCACACAGGTGCTGTTCTTTGCAGGCCTGGATGCATCCTTTCCCTTCAAACTTTTTTGTCATTGTTGAACATTTTCGTGTTTAATATGAAAATAAAGAACCTCATCACAATCGCAGTGAATGCTTTTTTTTTGTTTTCACAGGCCGCTTATTTCAGCGTACTGCCTTCTCAGCACCAACAGCAATTTTCCTTGCAAAATTTTCATTTCATGTGAAGCCAGCATTTTTGTGCTTTGGCTTGCCCACTTCTGAAAAATAACTGAGCACAATGGCGTCATTTGCTCAGCAAGTAAGAGATATTGTCATAAAGCTGTGAGCCAAGGTTTTCATTCACCAGTGTCGAAAGTAATGCACATTTTCACCGGTTCAGTCTGGCAGTGGGGAAGATGTTCAGTAATGCTTGCTTGCGAGCTGATGCTCTCGTGTACTAAAGAATGCCATGGAGCAAAAAATTTACGCACCAACAGCGAAACCAGGCTTAAAGCATGAAATGCTTTTTGTCGAAGACATACTGTGGCATAGTATGCTTCCAGTTACTGGTGGTAACATTTTACTTAGCCTTACCAGAACCAGTTACATGTATGGCAAAATGGGTATATTGTAGTCACAAGCTTGCCGACATTGTTGCCTCGGGCACCGAGCATTGCATGCTGCATGTTCATTTATCCTGGTGGAGTGGCAGTTGTATGCTTCCATGAAAAGTACACGAAATGTGAATATGGCATGATCCAGTAAAAGAATTTTCAATTGAAAAGTCGTTAAAAACTCCATTTAGAAGCGAGCTCTTCAAAGGAAAATAACAGGTCTAACATTCAGGACAAAGGCCTCTCCCATATCTATCCACTTAACCCTCTCCTGTGTCACCAGCAGCCACTCATCCCCGCGAACTTCTTTATCTCACCCGCCCGCCTAACTTTCTGTCGCCCCCTGCTACGCTTGCCTTCCCTTGGAATCCAGTCCGTTACTCTTAAGGGCCATCAGTTATCTTGTCATCGCATTACATGCCCTGCTCAAGCCCATTTCTTGCCCTTGATTTTGAGTAGGATGTCATTAACCCGTATCTGATTCCTCACCCGCTCTGCCCGCTTCCGGTCTCTCAACGTTGCACCTATCATTTTTCTTTCTATAGCTCGCTGCGCTGTCCTTGAACCCTTTTCGTCAGCCTCCATGTTTCTGCCCCATAGGAGACTGGAAAAGAGCTGAGTGGGTCAAGGAACAAGTGAGGTAATGATATCCTATTCAAAATTGAAAAAATGAGCATGGGCAGGGCATGTAATATCCTCGAGTTCCGGGGTGTATTTATGTTCACCAATTTCTTTGAGGTTTTCAGATAAATATGTGTAGATTACAAGGACGGAAAGTGAATAATACTTTTCCATTATTGTCGGCCGTTTCGGTATAGCATGATGTCCAATATATTGGACACTGGAACTCTACCCGGTCATTTCTGAGCTAATGGGCATGTGGCAAGAGGGTCACAGTAGCAAGAATAATATGCATTTACAGGGCAAATTTATTATAAAAAAAACGATTGCAGAGCTGCAGAAAACAATTACATATGATATGCATCCGACGTTTTCCTGTTAGAAGTGGACGGGCCATCGTCGTCACTGCTTTCCTCTTCAGAACTCGAATCTCCCAAAGGAGCATAAAAGTTGGGGTCGACTATAGCGCCCTCATCAGTATCGGATAAGTTTATATCTGATGTGTCCCCTGCGGCTATTTGTTGGAGAATCTTGTCCGCCGTTTCATCGGACACACGAAGTCTGGGCCCTGAATGATAAAAAGGATAGTTTATGCACAAACCAAAAAAAAAGACAGCAACGCGCCAAAAAACGCAACATAAAATAAAAAAAGAAACGCCGACAAAATGAACGAGCATCGCACTCATTCCACTAGCGACAGCATCGGAGCGTTCAGAAAGACCGCGTTGAGTGCCAGCATCCAACGTGTTGGACATCTGAAATCAATCCGGCAATACAAAAGGGAAAGTGCACACACAACTCAAATTTTTAGTTCTACGTGTTCCCTGAACCCTGCCTTTCAAAGTGCAGATATCATCCAGAAACACGCGAGAATTATGAGAAATAGAACTTTTCTGGCAGTCGCCGTAGAAAGCCGCGCCACTGAATGCCGCTATTTTGAACTCCCCTAGTGGCGATCTTGTTCTTGCAGTTCTCACACAACTTCATAGGTGAAGCTAGTAGGTGTCCAAAGTATTGGACAAACTGGGAGTTGCGGCATATAATACGCTGAAGCCTGCATAGCGGCGGAGTATTTGATATCCAATATATTGGACAAATGCCCCCCCCACAGCTGGAACTGATGTAAACTGATGTAAAGGTAATGGCTGGTAATGGAGTGGATGCCAAGAAAGCAAACACAGCAAGATTCGTCGAGAGATTTTATGTGGGCAAGTGAGATTTGCGAAGTTAATTTGGCTTGGTTTTTTGGTTTTACGGGGTTTAATGTCCCAAAGTGACTCGGGCTAGGAGGGACGCTGTAGTGAAGGGCTCCGGAAATTTCAACCACCTGGGGTTCTTGAACGTGCACTGGCATCGCGCAGTACACGGGCCTCTAGCATTTCGCCTCCATCGAAATGCGACCGCCGCAGCCGGTATTGAGCCCGCGTCTTTCGTGTCAGCAGCCGAGCACCATAACCACTGAGCCACCGCGGCGTCGGGAAGTTTTTCCAACCACCTGCCGTACAGTACATTGGTTCCAATAACACTATTATAATCTTCAGCGTGACTATGTCAACCAATGGCTTGTTCGGAGCGGCACTGGGTCTCGCAGTTCGCCAGATGGCACAGCCTCTCAAATCGGCTGCTCCCCCACCTCCGCTCGCAGCGACGAAAATTATGCCGCAGCCGACTGCAGTTTCTCGTCGAATCGGGACAATCCACGCAAGTTCCGATGCTATATTACTTATCAAAGAACGCAGACCATATCGTAAGTTATAATTTGTGGTCGGTACGTGTTTGAGGCCAAGTAGGCCAGTAGATTAATCAGGAGAATTTTTTACAACCGGGGCCGATAAATACGGAACGCGCTGTATCCTTGCCCGTTTCGTCGCCTCGCAGGGAAATGGCAGGAGATACATACAAGCGCACCAAAAGTGAAACGAATTAAGGGCGCAAGCGGTGGCAAAACTGCGTGATGCTTCAATCAAGAATTTATCCCTAGCACGCCATGATTCAGTGGTTGAAGAAAGTCCGCGAAACGAAGTGCGAACGGAACGGAACACCTTTGGTTACATTCGAAGCAGAACGCACAGGCAGCCAAAGACGAACTCTCTTGGCACGATGCGTGCTAACGATAGATCCACGAATGAAGCATTGAAACTGTCCCTGACGAGCACTACGGCCGCGTGGCTTCGCTGTCTGCGTGCTCTACTGTGCTACAGTGCATTAGGAAGCAGTTTGGCCTAAAGGGGCTTTTTGTTCATCGTTCGCGTGCTCTGTTTTACTTTTAAGGCACGTGCTGTACGTGCCATTTGCATCCACTGCAGACCCCCATGTGCGCGCGGCCCCGGATATGAAGGAGGGATTTAGACAGTCGCTCCCCGAGATCCTTTCCTGTAGAATGTCCGAAATAAAATTGTTAAAATGCTATTAGCCACGAAGCGGATCGCTACACCAGCGCCATTGCTCTTAGAAAACAAGCCTTACAGTAAGCAGCAAACTGCACAATAAACGTGTCGGATGCACGGAAAATAAGGTACCAAATGTGTTCATATGCAAAGCAGATTGGTTTATAGGGGTTTAACGTCCCAAAGCGACTCACGCTGTGAGGGCCGCCGTAGTGAAGGGCTCCGGAAATTTTGACCACCTGTGGTTCTTTAACGTGCAGACTCTGGATTTCACCTCCATCGAAATTCGACAGCCGCGGCTGGGACTGAACCCGCGTCTTTCAGGTTAGCAGCCGAGTGCCATAACCACTGAGCCACCACGGTGGCTGTATATGCAAAGAAGATGCAGCAAGATCGCAGTAACGGTGATGGTCTTGGCAGCAGCCAGCGCGCCTGTCAACATGCCAGATTAAGAGACATAGCGCACATGGCAAATCATTATTTCCTTCCTCCATGTGGCGAATCAAACAACGCGCCATAGTTGCGCTGGACCTCGCCGGACGCACCGTATTCCGTAGTGCCGGAGTAATTCTATAAAAAAAATCTTCGAAACGAAACAAGAATTGCATGTATAGGTATTTAAATTCAGATTACAACATATGAAACCATCAAAAGCCTTGAAAGCTATAACTACAGTAAAGCGGATAAGTACTACAGTGGCCAACACTGTAGCCAAAGCCAACATGCCGTAATGGGAGCCCACATGGACAGGAAAGGAAAGACCGAAGTGTTTTCCTATACGGGGATCACAACGCCTACCGTATAAAGCCCGCTATACTACAGGCTTCAAACTGGCACAAGAGAGTACACATCAGGACAGAGGCAGACGCAACCCTCCAAAACGCCTGTGAGGCCCTCAATGATGCAACGGATGTCTGGCAGTGGCAGGTGCAGGAGGCCCTGGTGGTACTACATTCTGGGATAAATGATGCAAGAAAGGAGGTTTGGCCAGCGGAGGATGCCTTTCAGAAAGTGAAAGGCCACCTGGATATGTGGTTGCAGCGGGCTCCACGGCACCGCTTCATAGTATACGGTCTCCACCAGACAGCAACCACCCCTACTGGGCTTGCAGTGTGGAATGAAGGAATGAAAAACGCATGCAAGGACCTTGGACATCGAGTGGAGTACATACCAACGACATGGGCGGTTGAGCAGCAACAGGACATGTTGTACACAGAGCGAGCAGCAAATGAACTTGGGCGGCGACTCGGGCGTAGAGCCTGCTCTTTTTTAGGAATCCACCGTTCCAACAAAGGCAGAAGAGGGCCCAACCCAGGAGTACACCCTGCAACCCCCTTTATAGAGGCCCTGGGCCAGACACTGCTGCAAATGATGGGCTCACAAAACCGATTGAAAGGGAGGAACAGGTTCTGGAGGGACAACCCCTAGAAGAACATAATGCCGAGCAGCACAGTGAACAGGGGGAAAGGGTGATGGTTGGAAGAGTAGGGCCTGTTGGGGATATAGGTGATGTTACTAAACTTCACACACAACGAAGAAAGAGAAGACAACGACGGAGCAGAGGCATAAGAAACAGACAAAGGATTTTCTACCTCAACATGCAAGGTGGTCAACGGGAGCAAAAGTGGGAAGAACTTTACAACAATCTACAGAAGCAAGAAATCACAGTCGCAGGGCTTGTCAAAACCCATCTACGCAATGAAGAAACCCCACCACAAAACAAAGACTATATATGGGAAGGCTTAAACTGCCTAGATGCAGAAAGGAGGGGTGGTGGCCTAGGCTTTCTATACAGGGTTGGTTCCAATTGGGAGAGGATTCCAGGGACATGTCAGGAACACATGTGGCTGACGGGAAATTTGGGCGCCCGCAAGATAGCACTGGGCCTGGTTTACCTGTGGACGGGACAGGGGGCGTATCAGAAAAACACTGATACTCTGAAGTGCCTAGAGACCGATATAGCTGCCATGTGCAATATGACAGCTATTATTGTAGGGGACTTCAATGCCCACATCGAGGATCTAGATGGTGTGACGGACAGAATGGGCAGACTGCTCCTGGACTGGTCCCAAAGACGAGACTTAGTGGTTGTCAATACCACAGACAAGTGTAGGGGGAAACAACTTGGACTATGCACATGCCTTTCTGCCTCAGCTTCAAGAGATGGTGATTGATGAAGAAGGTTCCCAAAGCATTGAAAGCGACCACAACAGCTTTGTGCTGTCATATGGAAGGGAGGGTCATACACATGTTGACAGGGCACACCCAGAACATCGAAATGATTTGACAACGACAGAAATTGACGACATTGTGGCACTGCTGGAGAGCGAGGCGGAGGGTGTAGATGTGCAATCATATGAAGACTTTGAACTCTGGGTAAAAAAGGCAATAGCTTCAGTAAAAGCTAGCCGGCCAATCCAGAAGTACTCCAGAAGACATAGACCTAAAGCATGGTGGGACAAAGAGGTGTCCAATGCCCTAAAGCAACGTAAAGTCGCTTGTAGAGAGCTTCGACATGCCACACTGCGGGGCACACCTGAAATAATAAATAGGCTGTGGGAGGCATATATTGAAGCGAAAAAGCATACGGCCGCTTTGGTACAACAGAAGATGCTGGCAGTTAACAGAAAGCTCCTCCATGAAATAAAATCAGCTGGCAGAGATGGCCCAGCGAAATGCTGGCTATATATCCAGACACTTAAGCCAGTGGCTAAAGCTGACACGGTGACCCTGCGAGAACCAACCACAGGGGAGGAGTACGTGGAAGCAGCCTGCCTGGACTACATTGAAACACATATGGCCCACCAGTTCCAATCCCTGATAGGCCAGGATAGTGCAGCACTACCACCCGCAAGCCCATCTTCCGGATCGGGATGTGAAACAGTCACAGAGGGGGAGCTCAAGCGAGCTCTGCGACACATGGCGGGAAGCTCGGCAGCACGGCTGGATGGCATGCCACCACTGTTAATAAAAAAAGATGGAGAAAAGAACACGGGAACAGCTCAGGGATGCCTTGAACGATGTAATGACCACAGGCACTGCTCCACCAGGGTGGCAGTGCTCAAAGATACGGCTGGTACTAAAGAGAGGAAGAGACAAGGCCCTCTTGAAAAGCTATAGACCCATTAAGGTAACATCTGCTTTGTATCGCTTGTTTTGCCACATTCTGCAAGCTCGCATACAGAGATGGGCGGAAGGTGCTCAAATTCTGGGCGAACTGCAAAATGGCTTTCGACCCCATCGCCGACTGGAAGACAACCGTTTCGTTGTGACATCTTCAGTTGAGATCGCCGCTAAAGAGAAGTGAGAGCTGGTACTGGGCTTTCTGGGTATAGCTCAGGCATACGACTCAGTGGAGCACAATCGACTGTGGGAGGTCCTGGAGGCACAGGCTATCCCAGAACCGCTACTACACTTGGTGAAGGCTTCATACACTGAAACCCAGGCTGTGATCCACTGGGGGGCCTCAACCACCAGGCCAATCAGCGTGTCTAGGGGATTGCGTCAGGGCTGCCCTATGTCGCCGATCCTGTTCATGTTGTTTATCTCGGGGATGGAGCAGCGCCTTGTGGAGAGCGGAGTTGGGTTCAGCCTCACCTACATGGAGTATGGCGCCACTCGTACTCGCAGGCTACCAGCCCTCCTGTACGCAGACGATATAGTACTGCTTGCGGACAACACGGGAGATCTCCAGTGCCTCCTAGACATATGCTCATCTGAGGGCGATGGCCTCGGGCTCCGTTTCAACGCCACGAAGTCTGCAGCAGTCAGGTTCCCGCCGGCGGCGTCCGAGGACAGTGGGCAAGAGACCCCACCCCTGCATCTTCAGAACAGCAGTGTCCTTTGGTTGCCGTCCTACAGATACCTGGGAATAGAAATCTCGGCGGGCCGGAACTATGTACAGGATTTCGAGAAGCAACTCCGGACGAAGGCCATCAGACGACGGGCTTTCCTGAGCTCACGCGCCTTATGGGCTTTCAACCGCTTTGAAGTCACCCGATCGCTATGGAAGGCGGTGGCGGTGCCAGGCCTTACCTCCGGCAACGCAGTCATCTGTTTATACTCCGTGACTCGCCACGGTTTGGAGACGCGGCAGAGAGAGGTGGGACGAATGGCCATGGGAGCTCACGGCAGTGTGCCGAACGAGGCGGTACAGGGTGATCTGGGGTGGTCCTCCTTTGAGGCACGGGAAGCCGTAGACAAACTGAGCTACGAGCGCCGTCTTAGCGAAATGCAGGACGGCCGCTGGGCGCGGGAAGTGTTCAAGTACGTCCACCTAAGGTGTGTCAACACCAAGTGGGCCCGTCGCACCAAGAGTCTGGAGGATAAATACGGAGTGGGCACGCCAACGAGGAAACTGCCTGGAGTGGTCCCCCCCCCTACTTACTTCCAAGTTTCCAACCCAACGGACGGCAAAAGATCCGAGAACAAGTGCGATGCGAGGAGCAGCGTCGTTGGCAGCAGACGGCCCGCGAGAAGCCAGCCCTGGCCGTTAACCAACAAGGGAAATCGAAGGTCGAAAAAGAGCCCCTATATGACAACACTAGGGGCAGTGGACTGTTGTGCGAAACTAGGAGCGGTGTGCTTCGCACTCGATGTCTTCGAGCAAAGTACACGGAGGGTATGAGCACGACGTGTGAACTTTGCGGAGGATGTGATGAAACCATCGAGCACACCGTGTTGGAATGTGCAGGCCTACACCCGTCGGTTTCGGATGCACAGGACAATTCCTCAGTACGACCCATGCCGCCCGACGCGATCAGCGGATCCAACAGCCTCGGGGCACTAGCGATGGCACTCGGTTTTCGCCGACCCGACGAGCCACCTCAATGGAAGCTGGTTGAGCGAACCAAGCGACGTTTGGAACATCGACACGGTCACGCTCCTTGAAGATTCAGGAGACTAAAACGTGCCATGAGCGTGTGTTAGGTGTTTTATTCTTTAATTTTTAATTTTTGTTACCTTCTTGGCTTGATCCGGTTTTTAGTGTCGTTGATCTCCCGATACAAAGGGATAGCCAGTAGCATCACCATCATGCAACGGCCGTCATCTCGTCAGCCAATCACAACCGCCGAAGCGCGCGCGTGCTCAAACGGCTCGGATTTGAATGCGCGCACAGTCACATTCGTTGTGAAGGTGTCGAGCCGGGCAAGCCGGGCTATAAAATAATCACAGCTTCGCAGGTTATCCTGTAGTTCGCGTTCTAGGTACTAACATGTTACAAGTGTGCCGCTCCTGAAGTGGTCGTTTGTCGGGCATCTTGTGCTGTTCCTTAGTCGAATCTCTTCACAGTGGAGTAAGTATACCGGTTCTCACAAGTATGCCTGTTCGTAGCTCCTTAAAAATCTACTACTCTTAAGCGTCGCAGGTTGTTCTGCAGCTAGGGTGCTAGGTGCTAACATGTCGCAAGTGTGCCGCTCCTGAAGTGGGCGTTTCGCGTGCAGCTTGTGCTGTTACCTTAGCCAAGTCTGCCTCTTGCACGTTGGCAGCTCTCGGAATCGTCTGCCCTCGGTTCTCTTCGTGCCAGTACAGTGGAAGTATGTTCACTTATGTGATTTGTGCTGCTTCGTACATTACGAACTCGCATGCACCACTGTGAGAAACGCATACGACCGGGGACGCTGTAATTCTTGAAGCGGTTCTCTGAACCATTGAACTCTGTGCCGCGTTCTTTTGCGATGAGCCGTTGGATAACATTGTTAAAATGCAAGCAATGCACCAAATTCTTTACGCGCTTAAATAAGTGCGTCGGCTCCCTTTTGAATCGCGGCGGTCCATTACACATCCACAAACCCAATGCTGCGTTTCCCAGAGTGTCGTTGAAAGCTGCTTCACTTTTTTTATTCGACAAAATTTTCGGTTCTTTTTCGCGTTCCTTTTAAGACGACTGTTTTCGGACATATTTTACTGTTCTTTCGCTCTTTTTGTCGTGCAGACCTCTCGCGAAATGGACTCCGAGAAAACTATTCCCGTTCGAGTGGCGGTCCGCTGCCGTCCGCTCGTCTCCAAGGAGCTCATCGAAGGATGCCAGGTCTGCACGCGGCCAGTGGCGAGCGAGCAGACCGTTGTTATTCGTGATGATAAAAGGTTCACCTACGACTACGTCTTTGACGAAGAATCGAGCCAAACTGCAGTCTACGAGGCCTGTGTCTCCAACCTACTGCCAAAGATATTTGAGGGTGAGTATACTTCTCTAAAATGTGCCCCCCCCCCCCCCGTTTTTTCCCTTTCTCATTCGATGATTGGGGTTGGCCCGGGAACCGCGAAAAGGTCAGCAGGTACCTTGCTTGCATGCGACTTGGGATGAACAGTGATGCTGGTGCCACAATGCAGTGTCAGCATTTTGACGACTGAACTCGTCGTCAGGTTCCGATAAACGTGTCATTTGGTTCCAACGAATGTGATGTTTACTTCTTGCATGTTTCCTCCGAAATGAAACATCAGCACCCATGTTTAAGCTTGGCTTCAGTTGTCCTGCTTTCTTTGCTGTCGCTGCTCGCATATGCACGCTGCTTTCCTGAGTGACACACTGTCGAGCCCACTTATAATGGCCGCAGTTATGACAAACGCTTGGTCATAACGAACGATGGTGGTGTTAAGAGAGTGGTGTCAAAACAAGTATTATGGCTGTGGTACGCATCTCAGGTAAAACTAACAACTTTGACCGCGTTACTTGGTTATAACGAACGAGGAGATGCAGTAAACTCTTTCCTGAAGTAAAAAAAAAACTCGTGCTTCCCTCCAGCATGCAGACCGAAGAATGCTTCGTAGCCTCCGTGATCTCCCCCAAAGAAAGCGTTGACCCCCCCCCCCCCCCCCAAGAAAAAAGGCAGCATTGAAATTGGAGCTAACATCCGGCCAAGCACGCTCGAGCAGGTTAAAAGGTTAATCGATACTTATGTGTTTGCCAACTGGGCGAAGTGTTTAAAGTTGAAGCAGAAGCGTGGTAAGAGCATGACAGGGGCTGCGTTAAAGGCAAAACTGCTACACATGACCGGTTATCAACCAATGGCAGCTGTATAAGGAGTTGAATGCCTGTAACGAGTTAAGTCTGCTGGTCCACCCGGTCACGTGGCATATATTGCCTACCCAATTTGATTTCCGCCGTCTGCACTGCTGCCACGTGCAGGAAGTGCGCAGACTAACCAGTCTACGTCACCCTTGTGTAGAGTGTTCCAGCTGTCTGCACCAATCAGTGAAAGTGAAATCGGACAGTATCCAACTGTTTTTGGCCAAAGCGTGGATTTCCATGTAGTTTGTAGGTCTGTGCGGCTCTAGCTCCATGCAAAGGTTGCTTGAAGTATCTAGTAACTGCTTTCAGGTGTCTCTTTATTTGGAGTCCTATGCACTGCTCAGGTGCCTTACACAAGCGTGGTGCCTTACACAACGAGGAAAGCACTGCGGTCACTTCGCTGCTGCATCCTTGCAACTTTGTCGAAGATTGAAGACAAGTATGCCGACCTACCACCAGTTTTCATGAACACATCAGTCGCTATCGGTATTATCGCATCCCTAAAGTGACTCGTCCAGAGCAAGGGACTCTGCCGAGAGAACATTTACTGCACTGGACAGCTTAGCAAGCGGCTTGATAAGGCCTGCTTTGAAGAAGGACGTACACAAGACGTTTTAAGGAAATAAATGTCACTCTTGTCTGACTGCTTTGGCTGCAATAGCACAAGTGCGCCTACTAGGAACTTTGGGTCAACACAATTCGTGTGACCATCAGATTCGTTATAAATGGGAGCGACTCTATTATTGACTTGTAATGGTCGCTGTCCTGGTGGAGATTCAGTGGAGACAATATTTTTGTCATTAGTGTGCTAGTTTAGTTTTTGTTCACTGGCAAGATTAATGAAAAAAGGACTTTCTCACCTGTAACACTTTTTAGTCTGCATACTCGACAATACTGTACATTGATTTTATTGTAGTCCTGCTTCAAAAAGTGCAGTTCCACCTGAGCCTCCCTGCAGTGCTTATGAGGTGCTGTTTTTGTGGTACTGCAGTTACAATATTTCCCACTAATCTTAATCTCGGCAACTTACACAGTGCCCTGTGCAACAAAAGAACATTTTAATGTTTATTTCTTTCATCACAAGTAGCAACAGCAAGCATCATATTGTTTATCAACCAACATTATGCAGCTGAGTACACATTGTTTCTTTCTGTTTCGTGTCTGTAGGCTGAAGTGGCTTGATCCAGCTATGTGTTTGAGCAAAGCTAAGCGTAGTTGAAACCTGAGAGAGCATAGGCATTCTTTTTTAAACTGTCTGTTAAAGAAAACGAACTGATAATTTAAGTACTGAGAGGTACTTTCACTCACGGGAAGTAATGGAAAAAAACAACTGCATGACATCGGTGAGGTCCAAACACATGACCTTCCCATATTGCGTGCAATGCTGTACCCACTGAGCTAAGGCAGTGGCTGTCTCAAATTTTGCTTTTAAGTGCATTAATGTTATGTGCAGTGCAACTTTGAAGATTCACCAGCATTGCGCCCAACTTAGCAGTGGACGTCATACTCCTGTCTTGTCCTTAGTTTCAGTGACTGTTCTTGTGTCGCAGAAAATCCTGGGTAGGCATCGTTGGCTTTGGGCTAAACATCCACGAAAAATCCACAGAGAAACAACCTAGGAGGCAGATGGGTCACTTAGGTCATGTGGCGCCATCGCAACCTGCCCATGAGATTGTGAGCAACACGCACCACGGCAAGTGGCAGTTAATTTAATGGTTGGTCTCGAGAGGTTGCTCGCGAAGAGCAACCTGGGTCGTAAAAGCCCCACCGGTGGCAGCACTTGCCATCGCAGGGCAGTGGCGCATCGCTTAACCGCTGCACCACTGCGCCTTGAGTCGTATAAGGATGTAGAGTATTGACCAATTTCGCATGTATGGGCATTAAGCCATCAAAGTTATCGCGTCATACCTTTCAGGTAGAGCTTAAGTGTCGCCTCCAATTTTTTGCTTTGCACACATATTCTGACAAACCCCTCCTCTGCTTGTCCTTGTTTGATCCAGCTGTCTAATATGTAAATAGTTCGTGCCCGTGGAAATGTTTGAAACCGTGGCTGCCTGTTCTGTGTTCAAGGTTTCAACGTCACTGTCCTTGCTTACGGCCAGACTGGATCCGGCAAGACCTTTACCATGGGCACATGCTGCTCTTCAAATGGTGTCAACTCTGCGGATGCCGGAATTATCCCCAGGGCAGTTCAAGACATCTTCAAGCACATTGCAGCGAGCACAGGCAAAATTTTTCTTGTGCGTGCTTCGTTCTTGGAGGTGAGTGTTTTCTGCAAAACATGAACATTGGAATTTGTGGCATCAGCCAATGCATACTGAATACACCCAATTTTACAGCAAGAAATTATTGGAGCTGTTCTGCCTAATGGGCAACTATGGTCTGTTCCTCCTCGGGGCCATCGGAGCCATGGTAGAAACAAAACTTCTTTTAAAAAAAAAAAGCTTTGTCCCCGAGCGAGATTTGAACTACTGCCGGCACAAACAGAGCAGCTGTCTCCTGATGCCTTAGGCAATTCAACTATTGCCACAGCTTGTACCTGCCCTCTTTCCTAAATACAAAAATAGTTGTGCATCTTAAGTGCATTTTGGCAGACTATTGCACATGTTAAAAATAAGACACGAATGCTGCATATGCAGGAATTATATTCGTTTTAAATGGGTTCTCTGTATCCCAGGTGCGCTGAAAATTAAAATTGGTTTTAAGGAAACGAAATGACTCGGTAACTGTGTCGCATATCTCGGTGCAGTCTGGAACTGAATGGCGCCTTAAGGGCAGGGATAAAGGAGGAAGTGAAAAAAGAAAGGAAGAGAGGTGCCGTAGTGGTCGCCTCTGGAATAATTTCGGCCACCTGAGGATCTTTAACGTGCACTGACATCACACGGGTGCCTCTTAAGTCTCGCCTCCATCAGAACGCGGTCGGGTTTGAACCCGGGTACTCTGGCTCAGTAGACAAGCACCTTAACCTCTGAGCCCCCACAGCGGGTAAAGCAGTTGAAAATGATACTAACTGGAGTTTCTAGCTGGGAGCGGAAGCATGACCTGCAGCAAGACCCAGCCATGCGTGAAGCAAAGTGCGATAGTGATAGACTTCGTGGCCAAACTGAGCACAGGTGTCTGATGCTCATCGAATTATTCATGTCAAGCCACAGGCTTAGCCATCGCAAATATTTATTTAGGCATCACCTATTTATCACTCCGATTTGCATGTGTGCTTACCGCTTTCGAATTGACGCCGCATGCTGGGTGCCTTGAGGATCTTTTCCTTTCATTGGTTAGCTGTAAAATCCCCGTAACCTAGCATGTGAACATTCCAAGTGCAGCTCTTCTCCACGTTGTCATTGGGTTTTATGTTCAGAAATAAGTCTAAATGGAGGGTGTTGCATCGTGTTTGTAGCATGCAAATGGGCGCCTTGTAGATTTAATACTGTTGCCAATTTCTTGCAGATATACAAAGAGGACGTCTTTGACTTATTCTCAAAAAGCACAGGGCGGGAGCCGCTGGCAATTAGGGAGGGCCAGACCGGCACCATAAAGGTGAGGTTCCACTCATATATTCCACAGATCCATGCACAGACTGCACGATTAACATCATGCAGCTTGAATTTCAACAGGAAGGAAAAGGTAGTACTTGGCTGAAGCAAGCTGTTCATATTTCAGGGCCCCTTACATCAGTGAAAAGTTGGGGTATGCTCATTCTGCTACACCCTCCAAGTAATGTGACTGAATTTCTGTGCAGTATGCAAAGCATAACTCGGCTCTGCTTGTTTTGTGGCCTACTCTGTATATTTTCATTGTTGATGGCACTTCTGCTTTGCTTGGGGCTTCTTATGAATCTTTATTTTATTTTTAGTGGGGTGAGGGGTGTAGTTCTGTTTCTTGCTGCATTTGTTCCCCTTTGCAGTTTTCACCCTGTTCACGAAGACCTGCTCATGCAACAAGTTTTTAACTCGTCTTTTGTGTGTGCAGGTTACTAACCTGACTGAACTCAATGTGACAACCCCTGATGAGACGGTCCGGCTCCTTGAAATTGGCTCTGCATCTCGGAGCACTGCTTCGACCAACATGAATTCGCGCTCCTCACGGTCGCATGCCATCTTCACACTGATAGTGGAGCAACAGGACAAAGAAAACGTAGGCGCCACGACGGTGGCCAAGTTCCATCTCGTGGATTTGGCCGGCTCTGAGCGGGCTGGGAAGACGAAAGCAGTTGGCGAGAGGCTTAAGGAAGGTTGGTCACTGATGTTTCAAGCTTTCAGCTAGTAGTTTTTGATGGGCAACTCTGTCAGCAGTGCAGAGCTGCCTGAGTAGGTGTAATGGTAATAGGCACATCAGTCAAATGGCAGCGGCAGGTTGAAGCAATAGGCAGCAGCATAGAAAACTCATTACTATCACACTGCCTATGTAGCAAGTGATTTCTAGCAATTTTTTTTTAACATTGATGATTTGGGGTTTTTTTACGCAGATTGTACCCTGCTATGTAATCTCTGATAGCATTAGTTTTCATACTTTTTGCAGCATTTTTGTGTGTGTGTGTGTGTGTGTTCAAGGCCAGCAGTCGTATGTGACGTGATGCAGTGAGGGAACATCTCATTTTACACTGTGCCTTAATGCGTAGTTCTTCATACAAGTGGTCGGGAGGATGCCTGGCCCATGTAGCCTGTGTTGCAGAACACTAGCATCTCATCGTAAGTCTTGCCCTGTACACACTGTGTGTAGCAAATGTAATGCTTGATGTTGCCAGACCTAGCACTTGTGATAGTCATTTCCATCCTGTTTTTAGTTTTGTCATTTTTCTTTTTTGTCATTTAGTTAAAGGGACACTGAGGAGGACCCTATCAAATTTTTTTCGTTAGCAAAATCTGATAGTTCGGCATTCCATGGCTTTGTTGCCGCTTGTCCGGCAGTGAAAGATGCATTTATTTCAAAGAAATTTGAATTCGAAATTGAAAAAGTTTCTCCCGCCGCTCCGATTCAAACTCGAGAACTCTTATGACGTCACAGGACGGAATGACGTGAAACGTGACGTGAACAGAGACTGCGTGATTTCTGGCGGTGCAGTCTAGCAGCTGCTGAAATGAAAGCTACCGCCGCCGCACGTTGAATGCATCTATCGGGGGTCGCTACCGTCGCTTCGTTTACGTTTGCACCGACGTCTTGCCAGCGTTACGATGGATCCCGTTCCCGAACCCGACGACGTAGTTTCGCAAAGACTACTGCCTGCATTTCAGCGACCTCCGCCCCACAGAGCGTGCGATGCTTTTGAGGGAGCACGGTTAGGTTAGGCGCCGGCGGGTCGTTTCCCCCTTCCTCAGTGAGCAGCCGTTGCAAACTAAATATCATAATCCCAATGCGGGGAGTCGCGAGGTGAGAGGACAAGGTCGGCGTGTTGCATCCATCGGAGGCTGGCCGGGGCTTTAGGGCCAACGGATTGGGATTCCTTGAACGGTGTGGTTGCACGGGGCAGCAGGCGGCGTCGAGGTCTCCCACGGTTGCAAGGGCCAGGTTATTTATATTTTTTTTGGCCACAAAAAACGGATGGGTGCTCAAGGGCGCTCGCGTTTAAAGTTCGCGGCTTGAAACTAAAGCCGACGCACAACGCTTCAATGGCTTCCGCTGGGTCCAATGGGTCCACTGGGTAGGGCCCTCTCGCCCACTTGCATGTACCTTCAGATGTGTACTGTGAATGGATTAAATTAGCCGAGAGCTCGAAAAGAACAGCTCCGCCCAACTGCCGAAGCTATTGAATTACGTCACAATGCGCACCTCGCCGTGGATTCGAATCAGTCTGGCCGGGCCGGAGGCAGCTGGCGCACTCGGTGCGAAATAGACATGCTCCAAGACTCTACGCTACTGCGGTCAGAGTGCGCCGAAGCCGACAAACGCATCGGCGGTCTTGCTTTGGCCGACGTGACGTCGCCGTGCAGCGCGCGCGCGCATGTTACGTTGGAACATAAACGCGCCTCAACAGAGCCTGCACTTAACCGCTAACCAACGTATTCGGTGGCGGCATATCTATTGGAGCCACTGAGCCCACTCACTGAATAAAAAAAGAAATCCGGTGCCGAGGTTCGGAATCAACCAGGGCCTTTGGCGTTTGAGGCGGAGACGCTACCGCTCCGCCACGACGGCTCAAGTAGAAATTATCAATAAAGGCGCATCTAGTATATCCTGCGCTACGTATATCCTGGCCTAACAGAGCTAGGCCATGAGCAATTTTTCTGAACTGCCTTGTACCTTGTCTCCCGTCCCTAATAAACGATTTCCGTTAAGTAGATTGAAGTTGACCGGCACAGCCGGGAATGTTTCGCTGGGCGAGCGTGCAAAGACACAAGTGCTGCCTTGTAAGATTACCGACCATCGTGCCATCATAGTTTTTCATCGACCGTGGCGATCATCTGACCAGCCTTAACAGGCTCCTTCAAAGGTTAACTAGCACTTGAAGCGGCACTTGGAGTTCGTCTAGATCTGCTGTTCGGCGCTTGTAAATCGAGGCGCGTCAAAAACAAAACCACGGGGCACGCAAAACTCATAGACGCGAAGCGCCATAAAAAATCGAAACTCTCCTGGCCGCCTCTGGCGCCGCCAAGCATCGGTTTTCTTTGCATCCAACATTCAGGTTGTCTTTTGTCTTTCTTCCTTGTGTGACAAAAGTGCACTATCGGTTTTAAAACAAAACTTACTTCAATATTGAACCGTGCAATCTTCCTTTGTCAGCCTCAGAGATTCATGCCCCATGTAGGAAGGAAAATTCCTCCAAGGTGGCGTCTCTTGTCCTACGACGTCGCCACGCTTGTACTTGCGAGTTTGGCCCGTGGCGGCGATACCTGTATCTTGGTTCTTGCTATTTTCTACCTTACAAGAGCTTTCTTATCAGTAAGAGCGGCGTTTTTGTGATCAGGAGATTGTATTCTATCGATACAAGCCAACTTCAATTTCTCCTCAGTGTCCCTTTAACACTAAGCTTGCAATTATTTTATATTTCTCAGCGCCAAAAGACTGCTGAGCTTGTACTTCCAATTTGTACACAGGCATCAACATCAACCGTGGCCTTCTGTCACTTGGCAATGTCATCAGTGCCCTGTGCGATGGCAACCTCCATGTCCCATACCGGGACTCCAAACTGACCAGATTGCTGCAAGGTGCGTACAGAAATTTGCTGTCTGGGCTGCTTTCTGGGTGTGTCTATTCTGGAGTTGTGCATTGGGAATGTGGCACATATTTTATGATGTGCACAGCACAATGCACAATTTCTATTGTCTCCACTGACATTTCATATTGTAGTGTATACAGCCTTGACCTTTACAAGGCATTGGTATCCCCAGTTCCTCTTTTACTGTCGCACACAGCTACTGCTTCCGAATCCTGTGCAGCATTCAATGCTGTCCATCACATACAGCTGGTTACACATGCACCCAATCAAGAGACAAATTCAGTACTACTTTCAGCACATTTTAAACCTGCAGTCAAGTTTATGAAACACAATATTCGGCAAAAAAATTTTGATTTCATCGTCATCTTTGCACAGAGCGTGGAAAAAACTTGTGCAGCCTTAATTCTAGGTTTGAAAATTACATGCATCATTAAATCTCGTGCAATGCTTCCTTGATGCAAAGAAATTGTAATTTCTTTTTCAAATTTTTTGTCAATCTGGTTCCATAAACTTTTTAAGGCAGGTGGACTACAATAAATCTTCTCTTGTGCCTCGTTTGTTTGCCTTGAAATGCAGACAAGAGAAATTGCCTGAGCAAATATCCCATAAATGACTGGTAGCTTATGCCTTAGTGCTACGCTTACTATTGTGCAATACTGTTTGTACCGGCTTTATCCCTCTGAATTCATCTGCATGCTTTATGAATCTCCAGCCAAGGCAGTGTAATGCTTTTTAGAGTGTCTGCAGTTGAGCCATGAATATACTTAACTACAGTAAAACCTCTATAATTTGGTATCTACGAATTTGAAATCCCATATAACTCATGGAATTTGTCTCCTGTAATTTTAGCAAATAGTTTGGGCTGGCAGGTTGCACCGGCTCACTTAATTCGGAGACGTGGAATGCTATGTGGGAACATCCAAGTGCCTTAATTGGTGCGTGGCATGATGGTTTCACGCTGGCCAAAGCAGCCTTCTGCAGTTAACTGGTGCCTGACTATCATTTGATGGTTTCGCTGTTCGAAACTCTCGAATACAAAATGCATTGCACCACACCCAAATAGGCCAGATGGGCCGTGCGCACTCTTCTTGATGCTGCTCTTCATCTGACAGCTGCGCTTCTGCGCATGCGCCTAAATTCTGCGTCGCGCTACTAACGTCGGATATCAGACCTTGGCTTGCACTCTTGCATGTACTGAGAACATTGTGTAAAAGCAACTGGCGTGACCGAATTGCAGGCAACCAGCAACAATGTGGCAACCATGACGAGTCCAAATAAGCTCCCACTGTGGGAGGAGTTAACCGTCAAGCACTGACCACAACTCTGTTGAGCACAATGGTAGCGACTGTAAAGTGCTGAAGGTGGTAGTATGTTATGTGCTTGCTTTTTTTCATTTTGGTTTGATGTTGGATGCAGTGAAAGCTCGTTAATTCAAGCCTTAATTCAAATTTTTGATTACTTGAAACTGCATGACTTGGTCCGTCCATGCTTCCTTGTAGTCTATGTAAAATACGTGAGTGGGTTGTGCCACCGATAATTTGAACTACGCGCCTGGGCATGCGGCGAACCAAGCAATGCTCCTGCGAGGCTGTGTCACTTCTTTGGAGGAGATTTGGAGAGTAAAATTTGTGTGCGATGTGAGAGGCCGGAAAAATGGGGATTGTGGGGGGAGGGGCTCTCATTTTTATCGTTATCATTTATTATTATCCTGTATATTTCATCATTCTGGCATGAATGATTACCTTGTGTGTTTCCTTTGGAGTTTTAGAGACCGTTCAACAATATTTAAATTCTTTTTACTTTCCCACAAGGTGGTGTGGTGTTTGTGATGTGGCCAGTAAAACTTTTTACTATAATTACGCAGTACCTGTCATACTTTCCAAGCTTAGAGAGGCATAGTTCGTAGCTTAGAGCCTTAAAACTCAAGGGCAATCATGCCACCTTTTCTGGTAAGAAGCATTGGCCATTCAAGGGCTAATTACTACTGCTATGTTCTGCTCTGTTTAAAGGAGTATAGACACCTAATTATTGGGTGCGTGTTTTCTTGTTTGTTATGATGCATAAGGCATTATTATACAGTCTAACCCCGCTACCACGAAATTCATGGGGTGCGCGGAAAATTTCATTGCAGCGGAAATGTTGTTGTGGCGAAATCAGTCCAAAAACAGTCAGGTTGGACAACATAGTCCCAAAACATCATTTATTCCCAAAGAAGTCTGTCAGCTTCTTCTGCTTCTTATTTATTTATTTTTTTTTGCCACGAGTGCCGTGGCGAGACTTTCGCACTCGGTGAGCAGTTGCATCGCGACGTCGTCATCGTGAGCACCAATAAATCTGTGGAGCACATCAAATGCTTCCATCACTTTTAGTGCAGATGGTGGTGCTAAATCCTCTGCGTCGCTGCCATCGTCCGATGATGCATCGCTGTGGCGAACACCCTCAATTATGGCTTCATCACAGCTCCTTGGAAGAAAGGAACTTCCGCTTCCTAGACAAAGTCGCCATGCTCGTGTCGATTGCAACGCACAAGCAAGAGTGAAAAAAAACTAGGGCAAACGCGCTGCTGCTGTTGCCAGGCTGCTGCGTCCTTTGGCGGCGGATTGGTTGTAGCTCTGGCTTGGAAGAAAACGGGAGCTTGCATCCATGTCTTGTCGCAAGGCAGCTAGTCGGATTGTCATCACCACCAAGCAATGGCTGTCTTCATGTGCGTTTTAATGAGTGGATCGATTTGTTCCAGCGAAAGTTGAGTGAAACAAAGCAGCGTGGACCTATGAAAGTATGCAGATGGACGGCGATATGCTTGTTTTATTGTAAGCTTCGCATATCAAAAATTTCGTTGAAGCGGAAACGCGCCCCAAAAATGGTTCATTGTGATGAGAAATTTGTTCCATTACTTTCCATGGCGAGCTGACGGGGAATTGGCAATATTTCGTTGAAGCGATGCTTGTTTTAGCGGGGTTCGACTGTACATGGATTACCACCTGGTATTCTCCTACGACCACTAAATAATTTATAATCTCATTTCTTTCTCGTGCTGTTTCGGTTTCAACAGTCGAATGAGGACTGTGACTTCAACGTGTACTTGCAGGTCACGTGAGACATGAAAAAACTGCAATATAATCGCTGCTTCTACAGTCGTTGTCATTGCAGCTCTTGAGGAAGGCTGGTTTCAGCACTGCAGTAAATTAAAATGAAGAAGCAGCGATTTTATGGATGTTTTTCTATGCCTCGTGTGACACAAAAGCACACACTGACGTCACAGCCATCGCTTGGCTGTTGAAACCGAAACAGCATGACAGAAAAAATTCAATTATAATTTTTTAGCGGTCGTAGGCGAATATCGCATGGTGATTCATGCGTAGTAGTGTCTTCCGCATCATTGTAGAAAAGAAAACATGCCACCAAAATTAGGTCTCTATATTCCTTTAATATGCTAGTGGACTGTGCAGTTCCTCTTTTGCGGCCAACTCCAAGTTATGTTTGCATGCACTAGCATAAAAATCTCGCTTCTTAGCATTTCATTTCCTCTCAATCCTCGTTTATTTTTTCTCAGATTCGCTGGGCGGCAACAGCCACACTGTAATGATTGCCTGCATTAGCCCGGCAGACAGCAATCTAGAGGAGACCCTGAACACCTTGCGCTACGCAGACAGGGCTAGGAAGATCAAGAACAAGCCGGTTGTGAACTTCGATCCAAGCCAGGCAGAAATCGCCCATCTTCGCCAGCAGGTGATTTATACTTGCATTGCAAACAGCATCCATGGTACTTGTATGATCTTGCACTGATGGCCATTCGGTAGCTTTGCAGTTATCGTATTTACAGAAATGTAACGCACGTTTTTTTCCTTAGTCCATCGGCTTGAGAACGCATCTGGCGTTATATTCAAAACCAAGGTATGGGTATGGCATTTTTTTTTTTGCTACTTCTGTGATGCCTAAAGCGGGCTTCACCGCCTGACTCGTGAGCTGCCAAAAGCCAACTTCTCGGTAGCCTTGGGGTGGCGCGCATTGCACATGGGCGAAGGCGAGGGTGGCTGTGAATTTCAACAGAAAGTGGGGCGGGCTGGTGAGAAACAACGCACTGAAAGAGTTGAGTCATGTAGAGAAAGGGTAGAAGGGTGAATGAGCACTGGTAGCAGGTAGCACGAAACATGAAGCAGTGGTAGCACGGTAGTGCTTCTTGGAGCGCTGTATTCATCATTGCATCGAAGGCTTTGCTGCACTCTTTGATGTCGTACGCATTTCTGCATGATGTGCTGTCTCACAAATAATATTGATGTATCCATTCCTTCTATATTTTTGTGTGCTGAGCCCATGGCTATAGTTGGGCTTGAACAGGTTGTGGTTGCGTTATACTGTTCAGCCCTGGTTTAACTAAGTCGGTGGTATTGGCAGTTTACTTTGCAGCGTTTAAATTTCGCTGCATCTAAATTCATATCCTAGCATGCCAAGAATTGTCCAGAACATGTTGCGGATCACTCGTGGGGAAAACCATTATTTGCAGTGAAAATGGTCCTTTACTTCTATTTTCTTCGCCATCAACAGGTTTAACCATCGTTCATATGCTCACTAGGACTGCATTTGCTTGTATTCTGAGCGAGAGCTGCCTCGGCACATCCATCGCGCTGAGCATTTGGTGGATGATGGCGATGACGCAACTGTCATGACTTGAGGTTTTGTTTTACTGTCATCCTCGTGTGAGTCCCCAAGCACTGCCGACACAGCACATTCCACTGCCGCCTCCCTCATTCCCACCTTTCCTTTTGCATATTTCTTTTTTTACTTATACTGTAATTTACTGTAGCAGACTACAGCCAGTCATTGCAATATAATTTAACGATATAGCCAGTCATTATCAATATAATTTGTTCATTTTTTTGAGAGGCTATGCATCTGCTTACTTTTTTATGCATGCATGTTAAGCAAGAAGAGACAGCATCAAAGACTTGGGAGGTTTCTCAGCACTCTTTGAATGCCAGCTGTTCAAGATTAAGAGTGTGTGCCCTAATGAATTCAAGATATTTGCTTTGCAATTACTCAAAGTGAATTACTTCTACCCACTTCAAATTCACTTCAAAGAAATATTTGCACAAGCCTACTTGCAACAGCCTGGCAAAGGGCTCGGCTAGCTCACGTACCATATTTACACATACACTATAGTACAACGACCGCTAATATAATGCAAGGGGGGAGTTTGAGATCGTGAAAGTGATCAACATATGTACATTTGTTATTCAGTTGAGCCAGGTGACCTTCAGTGTTTTGTCAATGTCCCCTAAAAAAGGCAGACAAATATAGCTTTATTGTATTGTTCTCATAATGATGAAGGCACGAAGGCATAGCAAGGGTGTTGAATCTTCAGTTCTAGGCTAATGGGTGTTGCAGGATTCCCAAAATAGGTGCCATGAGATTGAAGGGCATTGTGGACTGAACTGTGAGCATGTATTACTTCTGGAGTTGTCCACATCAGTGTTCTCAGGAGAATCCTCAGTAGTTCGCTTATTGTAGCTGAAAATTTTTCAGCATCCCTGAGCCACTGCACTGTTACCCTATGTGAATTTGTTCAACACTCCTTTGCTTGCACATCATGTTCTGCAGCTCCAGGAGGCGAAGATTGAGCTCATGAGGTGCCGAGCGCTTCAGGGTGAAGGGGGAGCAGAAACATCTGGTGGAGCTGACGACGACGAGCCAAAGAAGGAGTTGGCGCTGGTGCTGTCCCGCAACACTCAGCTGGAGAGTGAGAACCAGCGCTTGTCTGTCGAACTGCATCAGGCACTGGACCAGCTTAGCGAACAGTCGGAGCGCTTGATCCTTGTGAGTGCCCTGTTACATAGGGATTCCTAGACTGGATTGCACATAACTGTTGGGTTCCTTGACTTGCTTTCTGGGCTCCCCCGAGCACCTAAATTTGTGCATGTGTCAATCCCAACCTTTCCTTTTATCCACTAGATATTGGGAGTGATTGTGCTGAAGTTGCCTGTAGCAGACTGTTTCACTCGTTTTTAATTGAATTTGGGCATTTTTTTCTGAGGGCCGTGCACTTGCATGCTAATTTTTGCATGTCAGGCAGGCAGGAATAGAAGTGAATGCACATGGGGTTAATCAGCGTCCTGCCTTTGTTTACACTCAACAAAAAAAATTCGAACTCTAAGGGGACGGACGATTTATTTGAATTAATGGGAGCCTTTTTTGATACACTTTATACGGATGAAGGACTCAAAACATCGGTTTGAGTACACTGGCAGTTTGAGGTAATGACTGTTTACCATGTCTACATTCCAGTTACCTGCTGCATTAGTGGTTTCAATGGTACAGAGGTTTATTCAGCAGCGAGGCAAGCAGCACGACCGCTTTGTAAAATTTTGAAGGTAGATTGCCAGCAGACTTAAGGCGCATTCACACTTGTCCGAAAATCCGGCGAGCGAAGCGTATTCGCTCGCCAGGAAAACTAGGACCTGTTGTCATCTGTTGACGCCCGGGCGAGGCGGAACCGCTGCACCGCTGCTGTTTCTCTCTTTTCCACACACTTCCCGGCAACCACGTCACCGCTCGCGGCGTACACAGATATGGTTAGAAAAGAGCATAAATCCATGCTGTCTGTGTACCGTAACAGTATGCACGCTTGCGTACGTAAACGCAGGCACGTTCCCATTTTTAGTTCAGCGCATGCAAACACTCTCAATGAAATGGCCAGCCTAGTGGCGCCATCTGCTTGTCAAGACGGGAACTAGTACTGTCAACACACGGCCACCTGGATCGGCGCGCGCGGGGGGGTTGCTCCGGTCGTTCCATTCGGACGGAGAGGGCGTAATTGCGGAGAGCGGCGTGGCCGCTCCTTTCGCCGCACCGCGGCGCGCGTGCCCTACCCCTTGCCTCCCCTGCTACGGCTTCGCACAAGGCGATTTGCGGCGCCTTGGACGTATTGCGTGATGTAGAGTGGTGGAAAACCACGATGAAGAAAATTTACACGAACACCAATGCCTCCTGCGGCTAGGTATTTTTTTTTTACTAAGCTCCAGACGCTACGGCCGCATGTGGTCAGACGCGGGCAGTCATGATGCCATGCGAAACGAGTGCCCCCCGGAAAACAATCATATCTGCGGGTTTGGGCGCAGCAGGCCAATGAAAGCATGGAAAGGCATTACTTCTTTATAAAAGAAGTGCCACAACTGACGAGGCAACGCAGTAATAAATTTTTTCCTGTAAATTCATGAAAATTTTTACATGACGTACTAGCTCTGTCAGAACGCGTTTACCGGTCAAAATACGGCCTAGAAGGAAAATGCCAATTGTACCATGATGAAAATCGGCAGGCGATGTTGCACGCTGAGCTGTCAATTTTATGTTCATTAGCCAAGCTCATCACGGTTCCTCCTGTACGAGAGAATCTGCTCACCTGAGTCGACAGCCGTGGAGAGGAACGTCCAGTGGCTCTGATTAATCTGTATACCTGAATATCATGGCTGTATTCATGGTAAAAATTACAAGCATCAGAGTCAGTGTATGCAGGAATTTATTTGCAATAAAAAGTCAGCTCGCGCGTGCTCAAGCTGTTCAAACACGCAAAACCTTTTGACTGAGTGGCTTGGAGATTAATTTTTTTCGTTAAGCCACTCTGTCCGTAACAACAGCCGCAATGTTTGATAGGAGGGGCTTGATGAATTTTTTTGCCACTATTGAGGATGTGATCGAGGCATGGTCTTGTCTTGCGTCGCATATAAAAAGAGGGCAGCTCTCCAGATGCGGCAAAATCATTGCCGTGATCGTCTTGCACACATCGTTTCTGCCAATATGTGGCACTGCGATGTCGATGGCCTTCTTAACTTTTACGAGAACAGCCACAAACTCGGCCTTTGGGAACACCAAACCCCCTCTATTTTGGTGGTTAATAAGTCCCATCAGTGGTGATATAGATGGTCCCGAATCATTCAGTCTTGGGCAGGCACTGCATATCCTTTGTTCTTCTATCGCTTTCACAACAAAGCCAGCGACGTATGCTACTGCAGCGGTTTCTACTGTTGAAGGTGGCCGCTGCACTGAAAAATAAAGGTAAGAACAAAGTGCTCATATCAGGACTAATTAAAGAATATGGAGCTCCAATCCCGGCTTGAAAAAGTAATAAGCTTGAAAGGCTATTAAACTGCATGAGCAATACATTTAGTCCGCCTACTTACAAGGCATCACTTTCAAGGGCGCCAACAAACTGTTGACATCATCCACGAAACTCGGTGGTTCACAAATGCTAGAAAACAAAACTGTACAGAAACTATATATTACTGACCGGCACGACAAAGGTACAAAAGCACGGGGAAACAGCACCAGCTTCAAAAACATTTTTAAATGGAGCTGGGGCTTATACATACCTAGGTAGGGAATCGTTAGTTGCTGCTGATACACTGCTTTGATCATCCGCAATATCGGGTGGTTCAGACAAGCTGAAAAACAAACAGTGCAAAAACTAGAAGTTGGTTACCACTATATATGGTGTACAGAGGTAAAAGAATCAAAGGAAGTGGGCATCCTTTTTGAAAAACTGACATCACATAAATGGTGCTGCAGCGGATGTGCATACCTGAGTAGTGCACTACTGGTTGTAGCCGAGGTGTTCTGAGGAATGCTCGATGTGTTCAGTCCTGAAGATGTCCCGCTCGACACAGCTGGATCAACTCTGCTCAATTGGGTTGATGTAGAAGGACTGTACATGCTGGAGAACAAAAAAAAAAACGAATACGACAGAAATGACATCCGAAGGAGAAAATGCCAAGAAAATTTTCTTGCATGGTCAGCACAGACTACCATTAGTGAACAAGTGAAAATAAACCACAAGAACTTGACATACAGCGAAATACACTTAATTTTGCAGCAAAACTTGCGTGCTTACCTCATAACACTCCGACCATTTCCCACATTTGATGCCTGCGATGCACACAGGATGCCAGTCCGCAGTAACTTTTCAAGGCCGAAGGTGACAGCTCTAGCGTCTAGACAGTCATTGCAACCAGCCATTTGACGCAAAGCACTGAAGAGGACCTCAACCGGATCACTTGACAGATTTCTCGTGAGGACATAAAAGAACCCACTCTCCAGCAAGTACTTAATACAAAGAACAGAAGACTTGCTTGTGAGCAGCAGTGCCTCGTAAGTTTCTGCACTTAGGAATTTTTTTCCACTTGATTTGCAGGCACTGTGGAGTCTCTCAAGGTACTGCGGGAATTCGTCCTCAAGCCAGTTCAAGCGTCCATCTGTCACACAGAAGAAATGCATCTGGTCGGGCTTGTTTAAGTGCACGTGGGCTCTTTTGTTGGCCACATTATGGATAGCAAACCACTTTTGGATTGCCTTCATGAACTGCACAGTTGCACCAGCATTTCTGAAGGGCTCAGCTCTTGGGTGATAAGTGGGGAGCTCCATAAGAAAGGAAACTGCAGCAATCACCTCATCCGAGAAAAGCTGCACTGCCCTCCCAACATTCATTTTCTCGAAATTGCTCGGCTCCACGTGCTTTTGAGTTAGAAAACGAACAGGCTTCACAATCTCATTCTTCTGGAGTTCATAGAGCTTTTTTATGAATAATCCCGTTATTGGAAGGCTTCCATCAGTCATTCACCTTCAAGAAAGAGATTTCGCACATTTTTTATGATGTGACATTGGTCGAAGGACAAAAATAGTGGCCTGCTTGGGTCACATGGGTGACTGACAGCTGGCTTCAGCGATCCATTTCCAAAATGGCGCATCATAGCCACATTAATTTTGTGGTTGTCTGTAACGATTCGTACAACATGAAGACCACACTTTTCGACTTCTTCGATCACATGCTTTGTCAGTTTGTGCAGCATTTTACCACTTAGCCGGTTCGTGAAGAAGAAGCCGCATGGAATTTTGTAAGATGTTGACAGCCCTGCAGCCACAAAGCACAACACCTTATTAGCAACTACAACATTGCTTACATTTTCTTGGCTGATGGCGTCAGGCTTTTTTGTTTCATGACCAAAGAAACAGTCCATTTTGCGGTCATATATGTATTTTGAGCTTATGGCCATTTCGTCAATAATTACTGAACACATCTTTGCTTGCTCTTTTAGCTACTTGACTTCTTGCATGAGACGCTCTTTCATCAGCGGTGTGACTCCACTTTTATTGTTGGACTTCCCAACATACCGGAGCAAAGTATTTTTTGAGGGTAGCTTCAGAAGGCCACGGTTACGTATGTAACGGTAGGTCTTTGGCGATAGGTAGTATAGGACTACACACTCCTTCACAAAATCCGATGACCAAGAAGGACGCTGCCTTGAAGCGTTTGCTAACTGCTCAACAATACAGTCTTCCAGGCAAAACTTTGCTGTGCCCACTTTTTGCAAGCATTTCCTCAATGCAGACTGCACTGTATTCGACTTAAAATCACTGAGTTTTTTCTTCAACCTTTCATTTTCTGTGCGAAGTTTTCGAATTGCTTTATTTTTCCTGAAAAGCTGCACCCTCAACCGATTTATTTCTCTTACATCTGAATGTTTATGGGGGACAATATCATCACTTGTTTGAGTAGCACATTCAAGTATTGAAGTAGCTGGGCGATGATTTTCAAAGTCTTGAGGATTAGCCTGAAGAACACAATTCAGTGTTTGGCTGTTTACAGCAGGTAAGAGCAGATGGCTGCTTTCTTCATGGCCCTCGGTTGTTTTCCAATTTTCCTCACTAATGCAGTTCATTGGACTGAAAGCATCATTTGTTTTAGGAACTGCGCAAGGTGGTTGCTCCCGCTCCAACTTTCGCCGTTTTTTTGCTATCTGCGGCTGCATATAGCTCGGGTATCCAGGAAAAATACTGGGTACAGCAGTCCGCTTCAGACGCCGGATCTTTGCGGATTCAGAAGTGTAGTCATGGCTCGAAAAGTGCAAAGAGCAGACGACACTGCTGGCGGACTTATCATTTGGAGTAAAGTCTTTCCTCGAAATAGTTTTCAGCCAAGCGTGCCGGAGAGTTTCATCTGCTGGGAATTGATGGAAGCTTAAGCCAAGCTTTTTTTTTGTGCTGGATTTGCAACACGGCACGCAGCAATGTGGCATGTTCCTGAAAATACAGGAAATTATCCATGAGGTCAAAGTCCCTGATTATCACAATAATGTTTTGTCTGAATCGAAGTGACTCGAACAACGCGATAATACATAATACATGGTTGATAGCAGCATTGCCCCTTCAGCCGCAGCACTTGAGGGCTGGGAAGCCTACTCCCAACACCACTCAAGTTCGCTTGAAGCTACACAATGTAAAAAAAATAAAAGCTGTGCGTGGAAGGGCCCTGAGTATATTATTATTTGGCCAGCACGAGGCTTGAGAAAATGTACCTCAAAAGACAAACCCAGAATGCAGTCAGAGGCCACGATGAAAGGAAAGCTCGGAAAGAGTAATGTTTTTTTTTTTTTTTTCAAGGGAAAAGAGATAAAAAGAAAGGAAGACGAGCAGCGTTGTAGGGGCAGCGTTTAGGCGCAGCAGCAGCTCACTCGCCAGAATAGATATTTCAAGACACGGGCAATGCGGCACATCAAGTTATGCATCAACGCAGCCTTAGCTGCGTCTCGATCGTATTATGCTACAAAAAACAACGTGCACTGTGTAAACCTGATGTAAGGATATACAGAGACTTACCTTGATTTCCTTGCGGTTTCCTCTGACTGTCAACACATTTCAGAGCGAAGCTGACGCAAGATTGCACACGTGCACCTTCCGATGCATGCGATTCTCCAAACATGTGCCGTGCCGCCACGCCGTCGGCAGGAGTGGGCGAACAGCGCCGCTCCGCGGTGCGCAAGGGAACTTCTCCGATTACACCTCTCCAATGGGGTGCGCGCTGAATGGGACGGCCGGAGCAAGCCCCGCTGCGCGCGCGCGTGTGATCGAGGCGGCCGTGGTCAACAAAACCGGCGCTCCTCTTAGGCCTAGTAGCGGCAGAATCATCGCTCAAAATGAAAAATAAAGCAAATTTATCGCTTATACTTTTGCTTATAGGTGAGGTGAGACAAAGCGATGTACCGGTGTCCGATTTATGGCCAGTGAACGTGCTGAACAAGGCCGCAACATCGACGAATTCATTCCGAGGCAAGGGGTCCTGCTCTGAACGGCGCCGACATGTTTTTCGCCGCAGCGGCGAACACGAAAAATTTGGGTCCAGCCCGATCGCCCTCGCCGCGCCGCTTTCCGCCTCGCTCGGCGTCAAAAGCGGCCGAATCTGCTTCGCTCGCCGGATTTTTGTAGTGTGAACGGGCCCTTATAGGGCAGCAGCGTTAGTGCTTTATTGAGTAATATAATTAATTTGTCATGCATCGCAGTTACTACTTCACTACACCTCATTGTAAGCCTTACCTCTTTGGCATGTCCCAAGGGAAGAATTACAAAGACAGCTCTTCAACATTTATATTTTCCACGGGACCTAAAAAGCATGCTCATTATTCATGCTGTTTGTAGTGACTTGTGCTTTTTGTAACTGCTGCCACGTGCCTTATTTCCTTTTTTTTTTTTTTAGGGCGACCTGGAGATCCAGAAAATGAAAGAGCTGGTCGTGCATCTGTCGGAAAAGATAGAGTAAGCACCCCGCTTATGTTTGTTGGCCTGACACAATGTCTGAAACAAATGGGAAAGCATTTCTGAACTGGATCCATGTGCAGCAGTTTCAACTACTTCGTCTCTTGCTGTAATGGAGGTTTTCCCTATTTACATTAGCACAGGTTGAGGGCTGTTTGGGTTCCTTCAGACAAAAAATTTAGAGAACCCCTGGGCTAGGGAACAAACACACAATAAAATGAACATTGTAGCTGCAATCAAGAAGACGAAATGGACATTAGCAGGACTTGTAATGCAGGAAACACAGTTGATGGGCCATTACGGTTGCCTAGCAGATTTGGAGAAAACGGCAGGGAATACCGTATTTACTCTCGTGTATAACCCTCACCAAAATTTGAAAAAACTGCGTTTAAAAAGTGGCCATGCGGGTTATCTATGAATTTTTTCTTTGAAGGGGAAATCTGCTTTACGGCAATGCACGGCGGCCTCCCCCTTGTAGTCCGCCATCGTCATCGACGCTTGTCAAGCCGATGAGGGGTCAACGAAAGGCATAGCCAAATCCACATTCATAGTCTGTTTATTCTTCCCCACGTCATTGGCCACGTTTTCCTTAGCCACCATTGTTGAACCTAGTGTCGGGCGCTGTTTCGTGTACTATACCGCAGCAATGTGGGCGCAGACACCTGGTAGGTGCATATCTAGGTGTACAGGCACACGGCACGTATGCCTGGTGCATGGTGTCGGGGCTTTGGTGCACGTGCGCCCCGGTGACATCCCGGAGGCTTTGCGCTGAACTGAAACCACATAAAGCAAGCGTTTCAGAAATGTTGCGCTCGAGACGAATACTTTTACAGTTCCAATACCAAACATCCTGATTGAATCGAATGTAGAATTTACTATTCGACCGAATATTTGAAATTATCGAATAATCGCTCGCCCCTAAGGTTCGGATCTTGGTAAGCATTCTTCATTAAAAGTCTAACGGTGCTTGTTTATTCGAAGTGTAGCTGAAGATTTCAGTTGACACCAGTGCGATTATTTTTGGCGAAACGTTGATGTCTTTACCTCTGTGCCTAAATACCGTATAAATGCGTGCAAGGGCCGCACTTTTCTTTTATATAGATTCGAGGGCCAATTTTTGAGGTGCGGCCCATACACGCGATGTGCTAAAAAAAAAAGTTAAGTAAAAACATGCCAATCAGGGAATGAGCGACATTTATTTCTCGTTCAATTGTCAACCGCGGACTCTTCAGACTCCGAGCTAGTGCTGTGCTTTGATGCATGCTCATTCCACAAGAAGTCTCGCAGCATGTGCATTGTCCACGCGTAGCCGTTGTACCGCACTTCCATCACATAGCAGAGCAGCTTGTCTTTCAGTTCGGGAAACTTGCATGGCTTGCCTCGGAGGGCTCACTTTTTGCGGCTTGTGTTCCTCAATGTATCCTTTTCGTTGCACCGTCGTCGGACGTACTTCTCACCCACGTTGAATTTTCTGCCCGCCGCACGCTTGCAGTGTTCGAAAGCAAACGCCCAGCTTGTTAGCTTGCCCGTCATGTAAAAATTGCAACACTCAGCGACAGCGCACGCTACCACAACTCCTGTGCGGCCGTGCCTGCTGTGCCAGCCGCAAAAAGCTGGAGCTGGTGATACTGATGCCAATATGGACAGCAAGAGCTCGCGGCGGAGGTAGTGGAGGATAGTTGATGATGACCTGCGGCCTCGGTCGCCGTCCGTGGGCAGCACCTGGAAGCTCCAGTGCACATGCATTTTGAAAGCTATTCCTGCGTGGGTCCTGGAAAGTTTGGGTGCGGCCCTTACAGAGATCTTTTTTTTTTTTTAAATATTTCCTTCGGGAAAACAGTGTGCGGCTCGTGCACGGGTGCTGCCCTTACACACGTTTATATGGCATCTAAGCAGGGCTCCAAATCGCAAAAGCAATTTTTCGCTTCTGTTTGTGTTGTTTTTCGCCTATATTATAAGCAACAGTCATTTTGCGCATTACAAACGAGAGCCTGGGCCAGGCAGCTGCTTCTTTGAGACTGCCAACTCTACAACAAATGCAATGTGTGCTCGTTTGCATCCCAGCAACAGCCACCTGGCAGATGCTGACGGAGATCAAGCAGCCAGCCTCCTGAAGGACCTCCAAACTTCCATTCTGGAATTCTCAGTGAGTTCTGCATGCATTCCTTGTTTATGTATATTTGCTTTCTGATATACTAATTAACTACAGAACCTTCCAGGGTGAATGTCAATTGGCTCCTGTGTTAGTCGTAGCCCATGTTCTGGTGTAGTAATTACGCAAGGCAGTCTTTAAGGGGACACCATGCTGCCATTTGGAACAGGCAGCATAGTGTAGCCTCAGTGATCCTTGTTTGGACAAAAATTTATCGACTTCATCTCAGTTTGCTAGCGAAAGTGGCCAATGGCAGCAATGCCTGTATGTCGCTTTTTGGCCTTCCCTTGCTTATGACAACTTAGTGTCCGGTGAAAGTAGTCTTAGGTCATTAGAACATGGTAATCTATCAATGCAGGCTAATTTTAATCTCTCCTCAGTGTCCCTTCCAGCAGCCATCTATATATATATGTCTGTTTTCAGTGTTCTGAGAGCCAGACAAGTGCTGGGAAAAGTTTGTGGGCTGCCTAAGAAGTGTGAAACAAATGAATATGCCTTTGACAGTGCCCGTTCTTTTCTCTCACATTCTAAAAATAATCCGCTGAGATGAGCAGTTTATTTTGCTTTCTTTTTCATCCTAGGCAGGAGAACAGAAGAGGCGCAAGATGAACGAGTCTATGTTCAAGGTGGGACATAAGTTAAAATGAGCTTCTTCTTTCTTCCATTTAAACAGGTTTCAAATGACCCTTTTAATGCTCTTCGTGAACTTTTTTTTGTGCAGTCTATTTTAACTACACTTTTGTGGCATTAACTTGCAGCTCATGGTGTCATTAAAGTGAACCGTTCCATTAGCCGCCACTTTTGACATAGAGGGATGAAAAGTGCAAAGCTGTATAGCCTTCCAAGTACTTGGAGCATTGTCACGTGAAAAAAACCAGCGAGAAAAGACGCAAGACCAGAGGAAGACGCACACAGACTGTCGCCGGACAGTCGGGCGACAGTCTGTGTGCGTCTTCCTCTGTTGTTGCGTCTTTTCTCGCTGGTTATTTTCACGTGAACATGTACCAACTCGCCCAACAATTCACGCTTCTGAACTACTATTCTTGGAGCATTGTACTTGTCTTGCATCTTACCAGCTCCCTCAGCTTACAACATGCCGAGACAAAACACCCAAAGCATGAGACAGGTAGAAGCTTTGGCAGGAGGTGGTATCTCCTATTTTTTGAAAGATGGATGGTCAACGATGGAGAGGTGAGGAGGCTTACGGAAGCGTGCTGCATGTGACAAGGAAAAAGGAACCATTGCTGAGAAGCCTTATATGCAAGATTTGCCTCTCTAGCTGGTGGCAGCTGCCGCGATGGCTCAGTGGTTATGGTGCTCGGCTGCTGACTTGAAAGATGCGAGTTCAGTCCCAGCCACAGTGGTCTCATTTCAGTGAAGGCAAAATGCTAGAGTCCCGTGTGATGTGCAAAGTGCACTTAAAAGAACCCCAGGTGGTCAAAATTATCCAGAGCCTTCCGGTACGGCGTCCCTCATAGCTAGAGTTGCATTAATAATAATAATAATAACTTGTTTATTTCCATCAGTGATGGGGGAGACTGCGGATAAAAGCCGCTTGACAACAACTAGCTGTTGGCACGGTTGCCACACAAGTCCTTCTCCCAACACTTAGCTTCAATATGGCATGCCATTTATGGTCTCTAATTGCCCCTAATTGGGCACGAGGCCTAGTAGCATATTGCATTCATCTGACATAGGTACTAAGGCTGCTAGCTGCTGGAGTGTCGCAGGTTATTTTCATGACTGCAGATGTTCTGAGAGCTGTTTGCATGGTGTTCCTTGGTTGGGAGGCCGACCCTGTTGATGCCAATGCATTTAGTGCTACTACTGCATTTTGGCAATGCACGAGGCGAGAAAGAGGCCATTGGACATCTCTAGCTTGTCCACTCTGTTTCATATTGATGGGAATACTGTGCCAATTGTGCCAACCTGCACCATTTCATTAAACGTGCTACATGCTGCTACAAGTTGCTGATTTTTTGTGAAATTGTGCCAATGCTGTGCCAAAATGCCATTCCAGCAACCAAGAACTGTGGCGAATCTGAGGTGGCACAGGTAATTGCTGGAAATGCATAGGTGTGAGTCTGGTTACTTCTCTGAATGTATGACAAGAAAGACGAACTACGGAGTTCAAATCCACCCAGTTTCACTTGTTAACCCTTTACCTCCTACTCTTAGTACACGGCATGCATGTGTTTTGCATATCTGCCTCGACAACGCTGAGTTGAAATGCTTGAATTATATTCCTTTGGCATGTAAAAAACTTAGCAAAACACTGCAGTTTCCTGTGCTTTCCTTATTTTCTATGGCTCTTGCTTTCTTTGGATTCACATGCAAAGTTTCCTCTGAGTTTAGCTAGCTTATTTTTGGCAGAGGTGCAGATGCTGGAGGCCACTTCACATGCTGGTTGTCTGCTGTCTTTGTCTCAACTAGTTCCATTTTGCTGGGCAGGTTGACAAGCCAGTAGGTGCCGACGACAAGGATATGACTACCATCAAGGAGGAGGACAATTCAGATGACGAAGTCACGGCCTGCGAACAGACTCAACAAGCACCGCTGCTTGAGCAGTTGCGTCTCGATGCGACTATGCGGCGGGCTGCCCTGAACAAAGAGCTGGACGACTTGAACCGCATGCTGCAGGCCAAGGAAGAACTGGCAAGCAAGATGCGTATGAATGATCAGCAGCTCGATGTCATAAAGGTTCAGTATGAGGTAAGAGCCCTTGGTCACTCTTCTCTTTTTATTTTCTTGTGCATTAAATGCTCAGAGGTCGCATTTGGCGGAAGGTGTGAACTCATTGAAACTGATAACTTTGCCATGAAACGTGCCTGCACATTACATGCGGAAGAATCTTTCAAGCAGCAGCGTTGGACTGAGTGCCCATGAAGTAGTAACTTGATCCCATGTGCATTACTTAGCTGCCACTCAGGAGTGCAGTTATATTGGACTTAACCATCATTGTACGGTGCTAAGACTGCAAAGCTTAAAGATTTAATGCCGATCTTCCATCCCCATTGTCCATAATACTCTGGCAGCCCTTCCAAGCAAACTCCCACCTCAGTCTCTATCCAGTGATTTCTCCATGGTTTCTGCACATCTTAGCCTGTGATACAATGCTAAGCGCATCCCTCTCATGGCCTGGCAATATATTGACCATTGAGTACACTTCATTGTCTTTCATAAACATTGCAAGGCTGTCCTTGGAGAGTTGCGAGCACCACGCCTTTACCTCTCTTGTGCCATGACAGCGCATACTTGCATGTAACCCAAACATGCCCCCTCCTCACAGGGAGGGTGCATCATTCACTTCCTCTTTATTAGAGACTGTAGACGTGGGTTCAGTTCCGGCCGCGCGGCGGTCGTATTTTGATGGAGGTGAAATGCTTGAGGCCCGTGTACTGTTCGATGTCTGTGCACATTAAAGAACCACAGGTGGTCAAAATTCTTTGGAGGCCTCCACTGCGGCGACCCTCATAGCCTCAGTTGCTTTGGGACGTTAAACCCCATAAACCAAACCACTTTGTGAATTACCTTGGGCCCACCTTTTGGAAAGGTCACAATTACGTAACTTTAAACAACTATCCACTTCTCTGCGAATAACGGGAACCTCTGGTTAAGCACATTACAACTTGCCCTAGGTCACTGGCTAAATGTTTTCTTTAGAAGTTGTCGCTCTTTGTTTGACTGCTTACAAGTCTTTCAATTTTATTTTTTTCCAAATTTCCTTAGCTCTTGCCATCGGCCGTTTGTAACTTTTCCTCACCAATAGGGTTACCAAGTACAAAAGCGGCAGACATGTATCCAGTGCACAGCATGGTCACTATCTTTCCTCTGTGCATAAAACACTTTTAGCTTTCACCAATGGCACTCGGCCTCAGTATTGTTGCTGGCTCAAGCAGCTACCTTTCCTGAAGTTTGTCTGCATCGAAACCTTTGTCCCACTTGACTAAAGGCGCCATTCAATACTAGGAAGTATTTTTATTGCTAAAGAATTATGTTTACCGTATTTACTTGAATGTAACGCGAGCTTTTTCCCGGACTTTTTCCCCTTAAAGCTTTCCCTCGCGTTATTATCGAATACCGCACTTCGATTGGTTTAAAGCAGTGCCACAGTGCAGCCATTTCAAAGCAATCAGCTTGGTTTCGGTTTCCGCAGTTTTGAGATCTTTTGCTGGCAACATGGGTACCACGGAAGCCAAATCCCCATCCATCCAAAGTCAAAGCGTTGTTCTCTCATTTTTTTTGTGTTTGTTGCAAGTATATTCTAGGCACTAATAGACATTTTTAGCATACCGGAGACGTATACGGGTTTACCGGACCCCCCTTGCGCATGTGCAAGAGAGGTCCGGTAAACACGTATACGTCTCCGGTATGCTAAAAACGTCTAATAACCATAGTTGCGACCTTGCGCTCAACGCATCGTCGCGTAGTGTTCATGTGGTGTCGCTCACGGTGTATTGATTCAGTGCACACGATGGCAACGCATCGTGCTAAGTGCGACACTCATTTTAAGAGAAAAGCTATCCTGTTAGCTGAAGAGGTCGGGAATTCTGTGGCAGCTTGAAGACGACCTCAACGAGTCAACCATCCGTGGATGGCGGCTGCAGCGGGAGGGGCTTTTTAAATGTGAGCCTGACCGCAAAGGATTTCGCGAGCCTCGCCAAGGCCATCACGTCCAGCTGGAGAAAAAAATGGTGGACTATGTTATCGAGCAGCGCTACCGTCTCATGGGGGTCAGTGTCAAGCTGATCCGTTGGAAAGTTAGACATTGCTCGGGAGATGGGAAGTTCAGTGCATCTCGTGGGTGGGCCCAAACATTCATGAAGAGGAGTGGATTCTCTCTGCAGTGAACAACATCGATGCTGCTGAAATTACCAGGAGACTTCGATAGCGAAAAGGAGGACTCCGTTTCTGAGAACTCAGCCTCCGAAAGCGAGGAAGATGAGTAAACACATTGGCCACGATGTATATTAAAGGTAGTTTGTTTTGCGTCCCTAAGCCTCGTTTTACATTTGTGGTGTTATTTTTTCCCGCTGGGCAGCATGTAAAGTCACCCCTCGCATTACATTCGCGGTCGCGTTACATTCGAGTAAATACGGTAATTGGTTTCTCAGAGTTTGAAAGCAGTTATTGTAACCAGTCACATGTGGCTGACTTTTTTTTTTTTTCCTCAGTCTAAAAGGCTTTCAATGGCAAGTGGTGTTAGAGGCAGCGTGTGCATGTTGTCAACCGTCTTCTTTTGATTAAATCAATGGCCGTGATAGCAGCCAGTTATGCAATATAACCTTGCTGATATGTTCAGAGTTTGATTTTCTGGTTCATATGCTCAGAATAGTGGGGAGTAAAAATTGCCCATAGTTACCGCCTCTCATTAGTCTTTCCGCCATATATGCAGCCATTTCAATGGGATCTGGTATGCGTATATCCCCACACGGTCAGTTGGATCTGTTCTATGAAACTTCTTAATGCAGGCTACCAACCGTGAGCTTGAGCGCGAGGTTGCTGCCCTGAAGAAGGAACGTGATGACCTGTCCGCCTTAATTGCGAGCCAGCAAGGCTCTTCCAAAAGGTAGGAAACTGAAGAGCCTGTCTTCATCCTAAGTGCATCTTGATAATTGCTCTCCTTTTTTTGTGACTGTTTCTGTGGGCATTGTGTAGCACTCTTTTCTCAAATGTTCGGCCCACAGAGCAAAATAATGTAAAGACTTGATGTTTGGTGCTGCGTTAAAGGGACACCAGGAACTGAGACTAAATTTGTTTAAAATTTCATTGTTTGACTTTTCGTGGCTCTGGCATTTGTTCGGCAGCGAAAGCCTGATTTATTACTGAGAAATTTGGTTCTGAAATGGATTGTTTTTGTGTCGCTTCATTTGATCCTGTGACATTGATGATGACATTGAGAGAACTGTGTACTACTTCGGGATTGCAGGCTAGAAGTGGAGAGTGGCGGGACTTAGCCTCAGATCTACTGCCAAAAAACAGTACTTGGTGTCACTGCAGTTTGCTTGTGAAAGTATTCTGTGTGGCCAGTACCCATACTTGTACCTGTACCAGTACCTATACTGAAGCAGCTAGCATAAACCTTTTTTTTTTTAGGCCATTTCAGTAGTGTATACAGTGGCACTGTGTGGTGTCTGTGGAGTGGATTGGCACAGAGCACAAGTCTAAGGCACAAAATCATTTAGCATCTTTTTTCCTGCACTCGTTCAGCACACCTGTCAGTAATGGCTTGGCTGAGCAACGGCGGAAAAAGATCATGGACCTGGAGGAACGCGTGAACCAGCTGCGCAAGCAGGTCACAGAGCAGTCTCGCGTGATCAGGCTCAAGCAGGATGCAGAGCGCAGTGCCAAGAAGCTCCAACAGGAGATCCTGGTGAGTTCGTGTACCATGGGTCATTGGTCTGTTTAGTGGAATGCTGAATTCAGGTTTGCTCCCTTTAGTCTATGGGCTAGCACGCCTTTTAACTGCGACTGAAAGGTATGCTACATATGAACTCAGCTAGGAGCAGTCAGGTCTGCCAAGAAGTGGTTGAGCATCCGCCTCGCATGCGGGAAGTGCCCCCAGTGCCGTTGGGTACCCACCAGTTTTACCATGGCTACAAGCTTTCCCCTGGCCTGGTGCTCGGCTTATGAGGGGTGAAAGGCTTGGGAAATGGGTCTTTGACCCCACCTTGTGCCGTGGCGCTCCTTGGCCAGAGATGCCTTTGCGCCATAAAAATCTATAATCGCCATCACAAGACGGCGGGGCATCACGTGGTCTGCGTGCTGATGACTGCAATAGAATTCGGGGCTCAATCGTCGTGATAGCCTGCACACTATGCCTTTCATGATGGCCATGCACGGTTTTGTGTCACTATCCTAAATGCAGGTGATTCACCTACTTAACAAACTGACATTAAGTATAGTTTGTGTTCGGGCTAGTTGCAGGACCTGCAGATTGAAAGATTGCATAGAAGTAGACACCCAAAGGATCTCTTGGTGTCTGCAGCTGAAAGCTGTTTGAAGAGTTTGCGGCCTATAATTGCAATAGCTTCTGGTTGTATTATTTACACCTGTAGGAATTTTTCACTGCACCCTGCAGATACTAATTCTCTTTGCAACAGTCAATTGGATATCTTTCAGTCGTCACCTGTTTTAAAAGGTCCTCTACAGCCCTTCGCTTTGGTATCTGTCTTTATTTACATATTACGTAACTGATACTGCTGTCACATGTAATAAATTTAGTTCACAAAGGGTGCATTTCAGGGCCTCTGAGACTGTGGGGTTGTTGCCATTTCCTGCGCAGACCATGAAGCAGGCCCGGGTGCAGCTTATGAAGCGCCTCAAGGAGGAGGCGGAACGCCATCGCCGCCAGCAGTCGCAGCATGTCCAGGAGGTGCGGGCCCTCCGGAACCGGGAGCAGCAGCAGAAGGCGCAGATGGCCCGGCTGGAGCGGCAGAGTGCCCTGCGCATCAACGTGCTGCAGCGACGCATGGAGGAGGCCCTCGCAGCAAAGCACCGCCTTGAGGCTGCCAGCAGGCGCCGCCAGGAAAAAAATGCCCATGCCAATGGGCTGGAGGGACCGCGCATCAAGGCAAGGCTGTGGCCTTTTTCTTTTGTCTCTTGCTATAGCCCCCGTCGCCTTGTGATCTTGTTGTCCACATGAAACAGCGTTTCTAGACACCAAGGTCATGCGACCAGTAATTTCTTGCACATGATTTAGTGCTTTTTAAGAGAAGTGTTCTAAAATGTGTAAAAGCAGTGAATGCTTGCAACTCAAGTTAGCAAGAAAAAAAAATGGTGAAAGTTAAACCTGGATATAACGAAATTGAATAATTCCGAGATTTTTGGTTACATCCAGGTTTTTGTTACATGCAGTTTTTGCAAGAAGACTTTTTTAAAAAGGACAATGCAGAACGGAAACCAGAATAAGAAATAAATGTAGAATCACCTTGAAAATGTGTACAGAAAACGCCGTTACCTGAAGTCATAAACGCAGAGCATTGTTTCGCGATCGCTCTGATTGCGTGACTGCGGCAGCTGCCGCCACCACCTCCACCACGAGTGGGGAAGGCGTGCATGGTTGCACCTTCTCGCTAGACTGGCCGCAGAGGCACATGCCTCTTTCTGCATATTCCCATCTCTGTCTAACCACTGCTGTTGCCCCAGGAAATGGACTTTGCTCCTTGTGCCACCTGTACTCATCGTTGTCCCCATTGCGACGTGCGAGAGCTTTCTGCGCCGGAGTCACACGAGCAACCACACAGAATTGATGGGCATGCACTGCTCGTGTCGTTCCTTTTTTTGCTATGCCATATTTTTCGCTGCCTTTGAGCATAACTGTTGTAGTGCCACGTGGTATGATGTTCCAGAAGTGGCAGCAGTGGAGATGCGCCGACGGTGCTTGAGCACGGCCTGCTGTCATCTGCGGTTGCTTGTTGTGATCGTAAATGTTCCTCTCATGTCAGTTCCTGCTTTATTGTCACGAAACTTTCCTGCCAGATTTTTTAACTCAGCACAAGGTAACAGATGACTAGTTGGCTTAGCAAGTTCGTTATACCAAGATCAACCACCACAACACCTTTGTTACATAGAGGTCTCAAATACTTCATAATATCGAGGAATTCACTATATAGAGGTTTAACTATCCATCTTTTTTTATATACATCAGTTGGTTTGGCCAAGCCCTTCTCCCCTCTTTTCAAGACCTTATATTTGTTGCCCGCATTTCACATAGCAAGACCGTATGACTGATCTAGTTGACTAGATCACACGATCCATTACACCTCTGATTAATGACCATGACCCCACTAAACAATGTCCTATCAACTGCTGAGCAGCTGACATATATTGCATTACACGAGCGCCCCATCACCTTTTTTTTTTCCCCCACAGAACTGGCTGCGGGAGGAGCTGCTTGTGGTGTCCGAGAGCAAGAAGCTGGAGCACCACGTGGCCTCTCTCATCGATGAACGCAAGAGCATTGCCATGGAGATCCACAGGCTCGAGAAACAGCTGAAGAACCCAGACAAGGTTGTCTGCTGTGTTACTGCTCTGCACTTTGCATGCACATCGACATTGCTGTCGTCTCTCAAGCAAATGCACCAGGTGCCTTTGGGTTTTGATTGGTTGTTGAGGGCAGTGCGCTGTGCCTGCCGAGACTATGCAAGCAGCAAAAGAAACTAATTATCAGAGCCAGCAGCATGAAATGCCTCTTGCACTGTATGAGGTTGTGCATGAATATTGTGAAGCAGCAAGTGTACCTTATTTTTGGCAGCGGACCTGTTCAGTACGGTGGATTCCCCAAAACTCTTACTGTTTGCTCTTTTTATTCATGGCTTGCATAAAACCTTAAAAGTTAGCTGCGGTTCAATTACTGCTGAACCTAGTTAGAGAGCGAAAACTGTGGTGTATCGGGTAAGTAGACGTGGCTTGGCCTCCAACGTTAAGTGCGTTTCGCACACTGACTAGGCCAACTTGATCGCGAGAGGTTGGTCACCCGATGAACACTGCGGCTTATTGCTGCAGTGGTGCGTGTCTGCCACAATGTTGTCAGCCCTAATGCATGCAGCCCACACCTCTCTCTCCCCACTGCCACAAAGCACCAGGGAGCCAGTTATGCGCCTTCCTTTTCTCAAAATCATCAGTCTAGAGGGAGTCTAGAGCATTGTCAATGCTAGCACCAATGAACAGAAAGAAGGCTGAAGGTCTATAGCTTCAGTGCTGCATTTCTGCTACAACCTTGTGAATGCCAATGCATGCAGGGCACATCTGTCATTACCTCCACTGTCCCAGGTGGCCAGTTATGTGCCTTTCCTTGCCTTCCGAAAAAATTGAAGATTTTGCTTTCAAAATTGGTTTTGAAGAAAGGAAATGGTGTAATAACGGTCTCACATATATTGGTGGACACAGGAAGGGGTTCTGAGGGAAGGGAAGGGATTTTGAGGGAAGGAAATGGCTGAGTGTCTCACATGTAGCGGTTGACAGCTGAGCCATGAATAAGGTGTTTGACCTCTGGCTCACTTGGAGGTCAAAACCACAAGCAAGAGGTAGCGTAGCGAAACTTTCATTTCAAAATTCTGAGACTGTCTCCTTGCATAGACCTATGGGATCTGTATGTGGTATGTGGCGTATGGGGTTTAACTTCTCAAGCTGCACATAGTGTATATGGTGGAATCTTTACCACCTATACTTTTGCCAATCCATATAGTAGTATATATAAAGTGCCAGACAGTGTGAGGGTCAAGACAATGCTCGTGGGTTCCCATAGAATGGCAGGCGTCAAAATGAAAGCAGTTACTCATTACTCCTAGTTTCAGTTTTAACCAGCACCTTGTGACATTTGCCACTGCTTCAATATCTGTTTATGTTGTGCAACTTCAGCTTGCTTATGTCTATGCTGAAGTGTTCCTCGCATGCCAGTAACACTGCAATGCATTACGTTTTAAACAATGTATAAACGTCCCTTCAGAGTCGCTTGCTGGGTTGTGCTCACTCCCCACAGAGATGGCTTCTAGTAGTAGGTTTCGACCACTGCCAGGTTTCAGACGCAGCTTGAATGATATATGCAAGTAAATTGGTGGGTTGTTTGGTGGGTAAATTGGTGGGTAGGTTTAACCATTGTACTCACTGAAGAAGCTTGGTGCCATTTGCTGCCAAAAAAGATGAACTGTTCCCCTGTCCAACCCCTACGAAAAAGGAATGAGGAAAAGTTTGGCATTTCATTTGCTAGCAGCAGTTGGCACCATATATGGTACTTCAGCTGCGAAATTTTTGCATTCACTCTTGCATTCAGTACTGAAGAGACCATTTTGTTTTACAAAATGGGCAGGTCATGCAGCCAGACACTGTACTAGCCTGCAAAACTCTATAGTATAAACTGTTGCCACGAGTCCCAGTGATTTGGAAAGGATTGACTAGCTGTATGTGTGTCTCTCTGATGCAAATGTTGTTGACAATCCAACACTGCAGGAAGAAAACCGTGGCGAGCTGGAGTCGCGTCTTAAAGAACTCAGAGGTGTGAAGCAGGATCAAAATGACCGCATTGCCGAGCTCCAGCAGAAGATACTGGACGTCGAGCCTGGTAAGTGAGCTGCATTTCTGTTGGCTTGCTCCGCACAACTTTATTTGCACTTTGAAAATTTTCCTGAAAAGTCTATCTGTAGTATGGCAGACAACAAAAAGCAGTGGCCTCAGTGCCTACTTTCTATTGTTGGAGGAAGTGAATTCGGAACACCAAGGAATTCCATTTCTAAGTCCATAGGTTGATGCTGATGCATGTCACTCACTTGTGTGTTTTGTTGTTTGTGCAAGGCACCGATACAATATGGAATATGGGTCGACTTACAATCGATACGAAACTTTGAACTGCCAATAAAAGCAAGAAAGACGATCTATCAGGGACGCTACTGCGAGGTTACAAGTTTTTGTTTGCTCTACGGCTCCAAGCTAAGCATTCAGGTATTCCGTGCGCTTTTTGGCAAGGATTTTTCATTTTTTACTTTTACTGTGCACACCGTTACCCGCCGCGATGGTTCAGTGGTTAGGGCGCTCAGCTGTTGATCAGGATACCCGGGTTAGAACCCGGCGGCGGCGGCAGCGTTTCGATGGAGGCGAAACGCAAGGGCGGCCGTGTGCTGTGCGATGTCAGAACAGCACGTTAAATATCCCCAGGTGGTTGAAATTATTCCGGAGCCCTTCACTACGGCACCTTGTTCTTCCTTTCTTCTTTCACTTTCACTCTCTCCTTTATCCCTTCCCTTCCCTTATGGCTGGGTTTCCGCAGAGATTTGAAGCCCATACTGCGCCATTTCCTTTCCCCAAAAACCAATTTCATTTCATTTCACTCGCGGTAGTATCGATAGTTAAGGAAGGGCCGTTGTACCATTCGCGGAGTCTGCGCCAGTGCCCTGGAATGTCGCTAGCTGATGGAAGAGCCGCTATTTCAGTTGGTTGCGTAATACGGCGGCTAGACGATTATACGCATAATGGCGGCGCTTCTGGGGAATGCCAATGTTTGCTGGAAGAGCCGACGCCCCAACACCGATCACTTTTTGTTTGGTGGTGCTTGAAGTTGGTGCATTTGACTCGACTGCCGGCCGCGTGCTTCGCCATGAGCTCTCCAGGTTCGAAAAGCATTCGGCGCTCATTCACTACAGCGTTCAAGAGGGAGGCCATCATTTACGTCGAAGAAACCAACAACTGCGCAGCGGGCCGCAAGTTCGACGTTTCTGAACGGTTGATGCGGGAGTGGCGGAAGCAGCGAGACAAAATTTTCGATTGCTACTCCAAGTGAAGAGGTTTCCGCGGGCCGAAGTCGGGACGCTTTCTGGAGCTGGAGGTTAAGCTTGCAGCATATGTCACCGAAATACGTGATCGGTCCCTTCCAGTGACATGCGAAATGATCACGCAACAAGGCCAGGTCTTTGCTGCGGAAGCTGGAATACTCCGAACAGACTTCAAAGCCAGCAGGGCTTGGGCTTCGAAATTTATGAAGAGGGCTGGCTTCTCTCTTCGTCGGCGTACCAGTGTGTGCCAGAAGCTGCCTGCTGCTTACGAGGAGAAAGTTCTCGCCTTCCATAGGCACTACCTCAAGCTCCGCGACTCGCGGCAATACCTACTCGGCCAAATCGGCAATGCGGAGCAGACTCCCGTCTACTTCGACATGACAAGCAACACAACAGTGAGGGTGAGGGGAGCTCACGAGGTTAAGCTTCTCACGACAGAAATGAGAAACATCGTTTCACTGTTATGCTATCATGCTTGGCAGATGGCACAAAGCTCCGACCGTACATCATCTTCAAAAGAAAAACTATGCCGAAGGAAATGTTCCCGAAAGGTGTGATTGTGCGAGTGAATGGAAAAGGCTTTACGACTGACAACTTAGTTATTGATTGGTACTGTCGGGTGTGGCTTTCGCAAGATCGCAATCTGAACCTCCTTGTGCTGGACTTATTTCGCGGCCACCTTACCGCGAAAGTGAAGGCAGAGCTACGAAAAGAACATACAGGTATTCTGGTGATTCCCAGCAGTCTGACGGGGCAGCTGCAGTCGCTAGACGTTACCATTAACAAGCCATTCAAGGGCTTGCTCCGGCGTGAGTATAACGAGTGGCTGGCAGCGGAAGGGCGGGAACTTACGCCAATGGGGCGCATGAACAGAGCCTCCCTGGCGGCTGTGTGCGGGTGGGTGATTTCCGCTTGGGCGGCCGTACCACGTGATGTCTTGGTGCGGTCATTTAGGAAGTGCGGGCTTTCCATGGAGGACGATGTGCTGTGGGACCACAGCGACGACGACGACGACAGCAGTACCACTGAAAATGACTCAAGTGAGGATGAACAGCCCATCTATGCAATAAATTTTCGGTTTTGAACGCGTCCACCGGTGTATTTTTTTTGAGACATGCGATTTGGGGGGGTCGACTTACATTCGAGTCGACTTACAATCGTGTAAATACAGTATACACTTGTTACACGGGAAGCTGTAACTGTGGTTAAGGCTTATTTCAGCTATCGCTAATTGTGGTTATGTGTGGTTGCAGGCAAACTGAACCCTGGTTAACTTGTCAATTATTTGCACCGCAATCTATGGTACCTCAGTTAACTCTTTCCTTGCTGCACCTATTCAAATCGTTCAATTTCAGTAATGGCACAAAATTCCTCATTCTAAGCATTCGGGGCTGCCTCTGGACAAGTAATTCCATTCAGTATGTTGGAGAAGGACTGTACTGCGCAGGCATGGCGCCCAAGGTGGCATCCTCTTCTCATGCTGGCCCTGCTCAGCAGTGACGATGTTCCCGCGATTTTGCAGCATCGACACCTGACTTTGTAGGTGCAAGTGACAGTTTTGTGTGGAATGATGTCTATTTGTCTAATGTTAGTTCGGGCAGAGATGATTGCTCTCCCAGCCTAGACTGCCGACGGGTGCACATCTGTAAATTTCATTTCCACTGTTGCCAAGGGGATTCAGAGCTTCTCTGAAGGTACCAGGCATGTTTTCAATGATTGTGCGCCCCCAGCACTCCGTAGCAGACACGGCTATCTGCAGGATGGCCCAGGGTGCACTTTGGCACTACACTGTGGAGTAGCCGAAGGCGCTACGCGTGAGCTGTAAATTTTCTTGCTGACTGGAAAGTATGAAGAGATCTAACTTTGATGACTCGTTTTCGGCATAGTAGTCGCAAAACTTGTTGTCTAGAATTTTTATTCTACTGTTTATCAATTTGATATGTTCAATTTTTGTGACCTCTTGTGAGAGTCTCAAATTTTTCCAGTCAAAAATGTTTTCTTTCATAAGCAACATATATTGTGTTGTTTTCTTTGTATCACTTAAAAGAATTCTGTTGGCTACACTATTAAATATGCTGCATTAAACGGCTTTTAAGTTAATGGTGAAAAATTTTTTTGCCTGTTTTCCCGCTGTAAAGAAAGATTTAATACCTTACTTACATGGGCAGCCTTGCCCATGGCTGAATCCGGCAAACTGTGGTTATGCTTAACTGCAGCGACCCTGCCCATGTAACAGAGGTATTAATGCACTTCGTATTGACAGGTCCAAAGCATCGGTTTGAATAACCAAGCCTAAATTACGAGTTTGAATTAACGTCAATGAATAAGAACGAATTAACATTGTGCCTTGCCATTCTGTGCTAGGAACAACACTGCAGGATGCTTCTTCACCCCACATAGTTATCATGATCATCCATGAAGCAAGAGGCGATAACATCGGCATTGGCATTTGAAACAAGGGCGGGAGGTGAAAAAAGCTGGTCTGGAAAACTTGGTTTTTGATGAATTGGCAATTTACATGGAGCTGTGATAAAAAAAAAAAAAAAACCTGAAACTCTGGTTTGCTCAATTACATGTGGCTCACTGGAGGGTAAATTACGCATGACTGCTGTTCGGCAAGTGGATGCATCTTGTATTTGCTGCACAGCAGTGCCTTGTGTACAAACTTTATATGCAGGCTATTGCTGTTGGGCAAACGTGAACTTGCGTTTGTGTGATGATTGAATTCCCTGCCACTTTGCAGAGAAACGTGTCAAGTCCCTTGTCATAAATGTGAACGACCTCATCGAGTGCAAGGCTATTGTGACACAGCTTTTCCAGATGGTGAGCTTGTTTTTTCTAGCTGGTTTTCATTTGGACTGCCCTTCTTTGATTTCTTCTTTTAAGGGCCTTTTGTTTTTAATTATGCTTTACTCTGACTTAAATCTGTCTTGCAAGCATTTGTTCTCGAAAGCTTTACTTGTGTAACTTACTGGCTACTGAATGACTTGCACTCGCTCTCGCATATTGTGTTCCTGTGCTGTGGCAGTGTTTCTGTGGAGACTTGTTAACTCTGTTACCTGCACTCTGGATGCCTGTTTTGGGTCTTGCTGCCAAACTGTTAACGTGAAATATCCGGCTTCACTTGCGGCGTCAGTTATAGATTGTCAAATCCATGTTGTAATGCAGTTTTGACCCAGTTACCTAATCTGAGCGCTTGTAGAATAGTTTAATTACTGGGTGCAAAATTTTACAGGTGTAATGGTCAAGCATTGTTAAATGCGCAAAAAAATGTTGGGACCATGACTGTGCTTTTACCTGAGCATTTTTTTTTTACCACAAGTGCACAAGTGTGGCCTATTTATCATGAGCCCTAGTTGTTTTCCTTGGCCTTATGAGTATGTTTGTGCATATTTGGAGCTGTAGTTTTCCTTTTTTTTTTCATGCTTTTGCTGGTTTTGTCATAACCCTCACGGCGAGATTGCGTGTTCATTATTCTTTTTCTTCTGCATAATGCATTTCTCACTAGTGGCTGCTATGTTGGTGTCACACAGATATGCTAGTACAAATACGTAATCCAAACCATTAGAAGAGTGATGCATGGCCATTAGCTATAGTTGGTCAGAAACGCCATCTGTCTCGAATGGACGGAACAAGTACCAATGGGAAATCAGTAGTAGCAGCAGCAGGGGTTGGTTTTTCAATCAAGTGTGAACTGGAACCGATGGAACTGACTCCTCTGTTGGCTTCCATTTGCAAGCTGATTTCCAAATCATCTGTTAATGCACTGGCTGAAGAGTGAAAATAGATGCCACCCTACCGTGCACACCCCCTCCGCATGTTTTGCTAATCAGGTGGGCAATGATTGCGGTATGCCTCTATGTAGCAGGCCACAATTTCATGGCAACATTGACCCTTCTCGGGGTCATGTCATTGTAACTTGTATGACTACTATCACTGTGAAATTGAAACTTAACATTGTTTCTGTGAAACATTCAGGTCGAGGTGCTCGGAAGTAAAATGTTACTTTCTAAAGACTGCAATGCTGATTGAATCGGCAAATCTTTTTTTCACACTGTTTTTGTGTGAGCATAAGAAACCCACTGTATCAGCCATATCCTGCGGAGAATTGACAGTACCATGGTGGCACTGCAGGGGTTAGCACAGGCTCCTTTGCATGCTTTAACCCTCCCTCCTCTGATCTGTACAGTCAGGAGTAAAAAAGATTAGCACTAGTGACGCGGCACAGGAGCGGCAGGTAGCAACGCTAGGCGCTGCGATTACGAACATGCCGATAATAAAAGTGGCAGTTGTGTTCGCAAAGCACGGTTCTGCGCTGTGCGATTTTCACTGCCCCAGTGACGTCATTGTGCTAATCTTTTTTACTCGCAACTACATACCACACGCATGCTGGTGTAGAATGTGCGACTTGGCAGGCTGCAAGATAGTTTGTGACAAAATTTTTTTCGCATAGTAACAATCCATAAGTAAAACACACAAATAAAGGCCTGGTTACAAGTGGCTGCGTAGAGAAATGCATGTCCCTATGTATGTTCTCCTGGCTCCTTGTGAGCACATTGCCATTATTCTCCCCACAGCTTGTGGAGAAGGACATGGACACCTATGTGGCGGTCAACAAGCTGGGCGAGCAGGAGCTTGCCCTGGCCGAAAGCCAGGTTCGCATCGAAGAGCTCGAGGCGAAGGTTCAGCGACTCGAGAAAGGCATCGAGCTGCAGCTCCTTGAACTCAAGAAGGAACATCAGGAGGAGGTTGGGCATGCTGTGCTCTTTGTTATACAGCTAGGGTAATTCTTAGCGGCAAACCTGCTTATTTAAACCATATGTTGCAGATCTGCTCCGTAACTGGTAAAAAGGTGTCTTGAGAGATAAATATGCCATCGGTCGAGCACTGCAGGCAAGGGTGAACATATCGCAGGCGGATGAGTTGTAGCGAGCTTGGTAGCTTGGTAGCCAGCTTAAACGGCAATCACCTTGCTGCCATTCACAATTTTTTCTGGCACTGTGCAAATGTCATTAAACATACCCTTCGATGCTTTCGCGCCAATAAATACAATCAATCATCATTAAACATGCCTTATGGTGTGGGTGTTAACTAGAAGCCAGTGACGCCGTTAAGGCAAAAGGCAATTTGCAGAAGCAGACTTCACGAATTGTGCGATTGGTTCATTGTGTAATTATATTCTGCAAAAGCAGGTTACTCAGCAGCACTATTGCATTGTGCTGAATATACCACAGGTGCTGCTTCATCAACATTTGCGAGCGGGAAAATATGTTTCTTGCCTTTTATCTAGCCTGATGTCAAGGTGTAGTGGTATTTTTTTGTTCGAAGAGTAATTTGCTTTGTAATGTTCACATTTACTATAACAGTGCCCCACATAGCATAAAAGGAGACCCCTTCTAACACCTTCTGCATATGTCCTCTGCAGAAGCTGTTCTTGCTCAAGCATTCGGCCAACTCAACGCTCAAGTCAAACCCAGACATTGATGCCTCACTGGTGGAGAGGCTAGAGAATCAGGTACTTTTTTTTTTTTTTCCATGTCTTGCTAATCCCTTACCCTGCCAGAAAAACACCTGCCAGCTTTTTCCTTTTTTTTTCTTTTGTGTACACGAGGCCTGGACCAAAGCTAATTTGTGTACATTTTCTCCTTCATGCAACCGCTCCAGGTTCATGAGATATCCAAGCTCCAGTACGTCCACGACGAGCTCAAGAAGAAGACTGAGGAAGTGGAGGCGCTGGAGATGGTACTGGTTGTGTTTCTTTCTCACATGCTGTTCTTCCCTCTCCTGTCTAGTAGCTGACATCGGCACGCAAAACTGTACAGACTTGACATGAGGGCACACATCTCCACACTCGTGACCGCGCAGTCAGTTTGACTCCTCAGCTCGTTTAGCAGTGACCTTAACCCTTGCCAGCATGGAAAGGCCAGCCAGCTAGCAGTTTTATCAATAAGCCTGTTACGTCTTAAACATTCTGGAAGTGCACGTCTCCTGAATTGCATTTTCTTCTTTTGCCGAGGGCTCATGTTTACTTTCTACTCTGCGATACTGTAATGGTTAGCAGCATGCCCACAGTGTCGTTGGGAGAAGCAAAAGTTGCGGCCCTTTAAATCAAGGACAGTGGAAACTCTTTATTTCGAACTCTCTAAATTCCAACTTCTACGTTATCTAAACTGGTGTTCAGGTCCCGTCAACATCGGTGGCATTAAAAACGCTCCGCTTAGTTTGAACTTCGTATAGTTTTGGCCATTTTGGGTTTTAACTATTGTTGACTATAGGTCTATACTTGCTGGCGATTAGTGCAGTTGGGGCTAATGTTCAGTATGCATTGAAGTGAAGATGAAACCAACTTATTGTGCAATTCTTTGTACAAAATGCCCCATCTGAAATACTTAGTGTATGTCACTGGCCGGCACAATTTTCAGCCTTTTCTTTGACACACGTCAAATGTGATTCTTTCTGTCACTGTCAGGAGGCTTTTTATTGTAGTCATTTGCAAGATTGTTGGCAGCCAAGTTTGAAAGCGAAACCAGTGTGAAAGAAATGTGAATGTTCATGCCTGTGCTAATAACCATCATTTTATCGCCTGCTAGAGTTCACCTAGAATGCACATTCACTTAGGCTGCACATATGCGTCACAGTAAATAGATTCAGCTGAAGAACAAACACCTTTGATTGTTTCGCGCATTTGCAGGAGCTTGCGAGATTTAAAACTGGCCGCAAAGTATTCTTCCAAGACCTGTCTGCCCAGAAGCCAAAGAGGAAGCCGCTCAGGGTGAGAAACTTTGCATTCTTCGTGGAATGGCGCCATGCATTTCAATCGATCTGCACGGTTTGAAGGATGAATTTATCAATAATGGAGTAGAAAAAATTTTGCAGCCACATACTGAAATTTGTGTTCTAGGAGCCATACCTACAAGTTGCATGTTTTGGCCTCAGACCTGGAAGCAAATTTGCAGGGAAGCATTCCACTATGCATTTTAGCAGAAATATGGCAGTATTGTCTGGCTTAACTGTTCCTTTGCATGACACAGGGGGACCCTTAGTTGCCCAATGCAGTTATTACTTGCTCTGAGCTAAGCCACAGACATGGCTAGTTTGTTGTGCATCTTGAATGTGCAGTAAAACCTCGTTGATACGTTTAAAAAAAGAAATGCGGGAAAACATTACTTGGGAAAACGCACGATCCAAACCGCCCAACTTTGAAAAATGTAACTGTTGAATGAAGTACAAAGACATTTATTGACAATTTCACTTACAAAAATGTCAATTAGCATTTCTTAGCATAAGATCTGAACAGTTCCTTTTCTAGCACTCTCAGAATTCAGTACATGTTTGCGGAATGAAAAAAGCAAAAAAAAAGCTGTTCCTTGTCATTTTGGATGCTTCGCCGCTTTGCACCCAAGTACTACAGGGAAACCACCTCTGCAGCTTCCACTTCCGGCCCGCTTGTATGTAAGCACATACCTGTAGTTCAGATTATTCGCCTTCTTTCCCTTAAGCACTGCAATGAAACCTCGGTTTTTGTTGATGATAATGGTGGTGGTGGTAGTAGCAGTAATGCTTCGCATCCTTGCACCTCGGCACTGCAGAGAAGCCAGCACGGCGGTGACTGCCACTGCATTACAGCTCCTCACGTTCGGCTCACTTACATGTTTGCACATGTGCGGTTTGTCAATAAAAGTATTATACGACCAGTTCGTCGAAATTTTAAACGTAGCAGCCGGGAAATCGTGCTAACCGGTGAAAATATAGTGCAACTTTATGGGACAATTTTAATATCGGCGATTTTAAGCGTACGAACCAGGAAATCGTATGAACCGCGATCGGCGAAGTTTTACTGTATTGGGTGCGTTGTGCTTGGGCATTAATACTAACAGGTGCACGCCCTTACACGCAAAGCTAGCACATTTTACCACAGTCAGCATGCATATATGTGGCTTAACCTGCTCTGACCTTGCGCCATCCATGTGTAGTGCAGTGGAGCTCAGCTATTTTGAATTATTGTCTATATTGAACACAGATTATCCTCTTAAAAATCCTGTGTAAAAGTATAGGAAAGTCGCACTGTATATCGATGTTTGTGCCACACAAGTGGTACTTCCTGCGGCGCTCTTCGATCTCTTTCTGCACGTGGAGACAGGCCAGCTGCGCGGCTTTGGGTACCTCTGGCAGCGCTAGTGGTGTGAAACCACACGATGAGGTGAACATGATGTGGTCTTCTTGAGGGTGTCCTCCAGTTTCTTGTACTCATTTTCCATGCCACATCTCTCATGTGGTGAAGCCAGCCAGCTTTACTCACTAAAGCCCAGTGATGGCCCTTGCGTGGCGTGCTTCACAGCTGAAGGTGTTGCAGAAAAAAAATAACCTTAATTTTAATGGGCGATAATTCTGTTAACAGTGTACTGGAAATATGATTAGACATGTTATGATAGGCAGTGTCTAGTTCCAAATCACCGCCCACAGCAGCTTCATAATGAAGCAGGTAAGACCTAGCGAGTGGTGTGCTGGCAGCACACTGGCAGGAGGCATGTCTTTACGTTTGGCACTCCACTGGCATGGGTACACGTATTCTCACTTCTAGGTTGCAGATGAGCTTATCTATAGCCATTTTTTGTTCAATTCTCGATATAGTATCGAACGTGTTCGTGATCTATTTAGAGTCAGATATATCAGAGTCTGACTGTTGCATAGGCTCACCTGGTACGTTTCAAAAAGTATGAGGGTTGCGGAGCCCAGAGTGAAACAGCTTTGGAAGACTGTGGGGCAGGAAAAGGAAGGGAAAGGAGCAGCCGCAGGAGAGATGGAGGTGTAGGTGGAACAATGCAGATAAACGGAAAGGGGGGTAAAGATCACTGCATGCCAGGCTGCAGTATCGGTAGCATTCCTTACCTTTAATATTGCTGTATGTTTGCACATTGGTGTGTGCAGGCTGAGCTGAGTATTGGTACGAAGATTATAGTTGTAATCCCACATACTACGTGGGTCCACACAGGACGGAGAGAGAGAGACACCGCTAGACTCAGTTAAAATAAAACAAATATATTCAAAAATTACACATCAACTAATACATGATGCAGAGGCTGGGGTGCCCAAGCTTGCACGTCGCTGCGTTGGCGTCAAGGTGAGAACGAACGGAGGGGCGGACCTTCTCCGTTCGCTCAGGCTTCCCTTCTCCACGAGGGCTTGTTCACTTCCGTCCGGGGGACAGACTATCAGCGATGTCGTCTCGGCTTTTGCTCATCACCAACTGACTGGTTTTTTCTCGTTTTTCTTTCCATCAGTTCGGGTGATCCTTTTCCAGGAAGGAGTGTCTCCTTCGCCCTCCTCTCAGCGTTAGCGATTGCAGCATTCCCAGGTCCCCCCCGCGTTTCTTCCGAGGACGTGCAGTGCAGTCAGTGACTGACTCACACACTTCAAGCACATCCTGGTTCACACAAAAAGATGTTGCCGGAGATAGTGGCCTTCAGAGAACATGCAATGCACTGTTACATAGTGAATCAAGTGATGTAATTAAAAGGACTCTTAATCTGGCACCAGAGTGAGCAGTGAATCTTCGAAATGAACAGCTACAGTAAGTGAGAACGGCTGAGCAGCAGAAACTTTGTCTGGTGTCTGTGGTGCCAAGGGGATGTGGAACGCGACACACAGCGGAGACTGCTTCCATTGTTAGATGCAGCACTCCTTCATTTAAGTACTGCTGTTCATTTGTATACGAAGCGACTGTGACTCTGATGCCTTGGTATTCCACCAGAAATGCCAGGGGGTAGCGCATTTTCTCATTTTTTCATCACCAGTGTTTGTGCGCTTTTTCAGACGAAGACGGGCAATGTACCACCAATTTCCTTCGATGACCTGGAGACGAGCATCGACAGCGAGATCGATGATGCCAGTCGGAATGATCCCGACTGGTGCCTCTCTGATGAGCTGAGGAAGTACATGGTAAGTTTTATGCGTGCTATTTTCATATGAGCTCGCATGCATCGTTTCTTTATTCAATTATATGTTGTGGACATACATACATGTGACCACTGCAACGTGGTCTCAGGCTGTGTCAGTGTCTCAAAGAGAACAGTGCTCTTAAACAGGCTCTTAACCAACGTTTTGTCAAGCCTGTTTCAAATTTTTGGTTCTGAATGGCCTTTTCCAAAATGCACTGTTTATGAGTGCTGATATCAGTCACAATATTAGCAGTGCCACCGCGGTGGTGTGATGGTTATGGCACTCGGCTGCTGACCTGAAAGACGTGGGTTCTATCCCGGCCACAGCGGTCGCATTTCGATGGAGGTGCAATGTTAGAGGCCCGTGTACTGTGTGATTTCAGTGCACACTAAGGAACTCAAAGTGGTCGAAATTTCCGGAGACCTTCACTGCGGCGTCCCTCATAGCCTGAGTCACTTTGTGACGTGAACCCCCTATAAATCAAGCCAATAAACCGGTCACAATATTAGTGTTTTCCTGCTGCCTTTCTTTGCTCTTTTTATTTGTCAATTAATTATATTCATTTTCAGGCCTAGCGGTTAGAGCATCCGCCTTGTATTCTGGAGGTGTGGGTTTTAATTCTCGGTGCCGCTGGGTACCGAATGGTGAAACAGTGGGTTCAAACTTTCCCCTGGTCTGGTGCTCGGCTTTTCTGGTGTAATATGTTTGGGAAACGGATCTTTCATCCAACCTTGTGCAGACTGATACCTTTTACCATAAAAATTCATCATAAATATCCATTTCCAGCAGAGCTGAAGTTGCTGTACCTTAATTTTTGCTTGATGATGTGAACACGGTTGACACAAATTTCAGGATGATACGATTTTGGATATTCAGTGTGCTGAATATCAGATGTTACGAGCACTCTTCCGCGCCACTACGGATGTTCTGAACACTCTGCCGCACTACGACTGCATTCTAGAGCACTAAGCACTGCCCGTACATTGCAGACACCGCAAGTAACCGCGTGGCTGTGAATAAATCCCATAAGCAGTGAACAGATCTGCGTGTGTGCATTTCTCATGCTTTTGCATAAGACTGTTGTTCGTTTTGGATGGCTCAAATTTTTTCTCAACTCCGTGAGGTTCATATCATCATGGCTCTGCTGTTACTCCTTTCCTTCATTCATTAATACTTCTTTTCTGTTCTGTTTAGTTACTTTTCCTCACATTCATTTTCATGTCAGCAATGCTAGAAGTTCTGCCACCTTCAATTTTCACTTCTGCCTGCCTTGCTGGCTTCCTGCGCCTTTCTTCTCAACACTGGTAGTGTGCTTGCTATAGTAGTGTGCATTAAAGATGTGCAGAGGCTACAAATGACGGGGAGAAAGCATGTCTTGTTTTGGTACGAGGAAGGTGTAAGTCAGTGCTATACCATGGTCTCCTGTTTTTTTTTCTTTTTCTTTTAGAAGAGGTAGTAGTCAGTGTGAGGTCTTTTTTTTTTCTTTTTCTGTGAGTTTACCAAGTGTGACTTTGGTTTGATGCAGGTGTTCCTCATTTAAGAATTGTTTTGGCTGGCTACAGAAGCTCATCTAAGTTAGCAGTCTAGAAAGGATGGGCGATGTTTAATGTCGGTCTGCGATTCCCACAGGGCACCCGCAAAAGGAAGTCCCAGGAGGATGAGGAGCCCAACAAAACCATGAAGGTAGGTCTTCCACTTGGCTGGGCCTTAAGGGGCACTGAGGAGAAAATGAAGTTAGCCTGTATCGATAGTTGGTGTTCTCATGACACTCTGCTCTCTTCACTGCAAATGGAGCATTTGTAACATAGAAAATATTTAAAAATTAACTACAGGTCTCATTTGTGAGAACAGTTCGAGCTAACTGGAGTGTGTCGGAGGTTAGTTTTATTGTGCAGATCTCAGACACTAGGCAACACTGCCATCTTCATCCAGACGGTGATCCTTTTCAGTCTTTTATCACGAGTAAGAGTTGAGTCGGGTCAGGTTGATTCAGGTGGGCGAATGAGATTGGGAACTGCTGGGGGAAAGGTGGCTGCAGCTAGCACAGGACAAGGTCAGTTTGAGGGACCTGGGAGAGGCTTTTGTCCTGCAGTTGTAGTTAGGCTGCTGCTCTAGCTGCCGGTGATAATCAAAAATTGAGTGGCGGAAAAATTTTTAAATCCAATTTTCACATCAGTAAATGAATCTTTTGCTGCTGCACAAACGTCAACACAGCTAGAAGGATCTACAGAACCATTTTTTTTTTAAAGAGGAAACAAAAGTTGGATGGAGCTGTCCTCAGTGTCCCGGTAAAGCACAGCTGCTGGTACTCTGGTTTGTGCATAAAATGAACCCTGCTGCACTGTGCAACTGCGCCGTTCAAGGAATCGCAATCCATTGGCCCCAAAGCTCTGGCCAGCCTCCGATAGGTGCAATGCGCCGACCTTGTCCTGGCCTCTCGCGACTCCCCGCACTGGACTTATGATATTTAGTTTGCAATGGCAGCTCACTGAGGAAGAGGGAAACGGCCCGCCGGCGCCTAACCTAACCGTGCTCCCTCGAAAGCATCGCACGCTCTGTGGGGCGGAGGTCGCTGAAATGCAGACCGGAGTTTTTGCAAGAACCACGTCATCGTGTTCGGGAACGGGATCCATCGTAACGCTGGCAAGACGCCGGTGCAAACGTAAACAAAGCAACGGTAGCGACCCCCGATAGATGCCTTCAACGTGCGGCGGCGGTAGCTTTCATTTCGGCAGCTGCTAGACCGCACCGCTAGCCGCCAAAAATCGCGGAGTCTGTGTTTACGTCACATTTCACGTCACTCCGTCCTGAGACGTCGTAAGAGTTCTCCGTGACGTCATAAGAGTTCTCGAGTTTGAATCGGAGCGGCAGGAAAAACTTTTTCTACTTGGAATCCTAATTTCTTTGAAATAAATGCATCTTTCGCTCCCGGACAAGTGGCAACAAAGCCATGAAATGCCGAACTATCGGGTGTTGCTAACAAAAAAAAAACTGATAGAGTTCTCCTCAGTGTCCCTTTAATACTAGCGTGCATGTCCACCTTTTTTAGTTCCTGTGGTAGAGAGATGAGCTCAGAATTCTCTTTAGTGCACCTTCAATAACATGATTATTCACTTTGTTCATGTTAACTGTTTCTATCTGAAAGATTTTCACTGGTTGACCTACAGGCAATTGCTCCTATTGAACTACCCCAGAGGCTGTTCGTCCAAATATATTTTTGTGCATATTGCTTAAAGCTCTGCAAAAAGTTTTGATGGATGGTGGTTGTGCAGCACTCCACGTCGGCATCTGCTTGCAAGTGCCGTGGCTCGTGCCGCTCTGGACGCTGCGGGTGCTCCAAGAAACGGAAGAGCTGCAGCTTCTTGTGCGCCTGCAAGGGGAACTGCTCTTTGGCTCAGCACTCTGCAAGTGGTCTTCTTTAGTCTCTTGGGCCTCTCGCTTGACCATTTTAGTTTTGATTGACAAGTGCGGTCGCATCCAAGATGCTATACAAAAATTTTCTCACTGGCTTTGCTTTGCTGTGTTGAATTGAGGTTTTTCCAGAAGCCCCATTAAGTTACCGTATCCTCAGACAATACTAGTAGTTTTTCTGAGAGGATGTTGTGTTGAAAGTGTTCTTGAAAGACAGGGAGGTTATGAAGGAAGGAAAAATGCAGTGGTGCATGCAAAGATGCTTAGAAATGCAGATTTGTAATTGTAGTTGGGTTCCTGAACAATGCGAATTTATTTGCAACTATAACATTTAAAGTTTCATTACAAACACAGTAAAAGTAATTATGTCTAGTGTCTTTCTCTAATTTCTGAAAAGCATTCAGTTTCAAATGCGCAGTCGTTTGCTATGTTACCCACTGAGTGTGTTAGGCAAATCACTGAAAGGTGAAATTCTCTGCTAGAAGCTACAGTGAGGCTAGAATGGGTAGCCGTCTTAGGGTTGGTTCAGCTTTTGAGGTGCTGCAAGCACAATTTGATATGCACGTTGCAAAAATTCAGAGCTTTCGGTGAGTGTGTTGCCCATAAGTTTAATTCCTTGCATATGAATTTGGAAACGTTCACTTTATAACTGCAGTCTATTTTACATCGCGCTGAAAGCTCGGAAAATAATATTGCACAAAAATATCAGCTTAGTCGCATGCTCTTTGACATACCCAACAAAAACAAAACCTCCTCAAGATCCCCCAAAAATAGCCCATTTGGAATCTCCCCAGGAGGTGCTCATTTTTCCCGAACACATCCAGAAAACGTCCCCACAACTAGCAGTGTCCAAAAAGTTGTGCGTCTCAGGGAAAGCCCCAAAAGGTTGATGCTCTATTTCTCGCCTCTGGCTCAATAAAATTATTTTCCTTTTCATGCAGCCTTCAGGCATCTAAGCGCACATACATGCCAAATTTCAGGCACATGCTTATGTTACAGGTGGTGTAATACATCTGTCCACTTGTGTGAATGCATGCTGGCTCGGCCGTCCTGGACTTACCTGTTTACATGAAATGTCCTAGAATTTAACACACAAAGAAAATATGAATTCAAAAAAGTCGCCCGATCCCGCCCATATAACAGGAAATAGCAGTGCAATACAGATGCCATTTCAGTTTATTAGATGTGCTCTTTGCATTTAAATGAATACAAACAGCAGACGCATATGTATGCACCATTTAACACACAATGTACATAGCACCTGCTGCATATAATAGTTGCTTTTTTCTCTAGCTCTTAGAAATTTGAAAAAATGAAGCAAGAAAACATAATATACAGGCTGAAAGTTGATTCTAAGGGGCTACAAAAGCATATATGCACATGCAAAAGCAAATGCATGTAAAGAGCAACTTAGGTGCCGAAAGAAAAGACAAGATGGGCGTACGCTACAGATACGCGGTTTCAGGTCATGGATTTCCTGCAGGTTGAAACCTCCCCCTCGCTTTGCCTCTCGCATGAGCCTCGGAGTAAGCTTCAGCGACGTAACAAAAATGAGCATAACCCAATATACCTTGACGACGTTGCCAATGGAAACCCAGGGATGAAATAAAAGGCTGCAACAATGAATTCAACGCAGCCTTCTGTCCTGCGCCGTCTCAAAGCACAGCGAATGCTCAAACATACGCGTTACATCCACGTTTTATTTTCTTGTGACTAAGTGTGGAGATGAGACTGCTTGGAGCCAGACGGGAAGGGGGGACGTCTTGAGGCAGGAGCCCTGGCGCACCGCACCCATGGTACAGCAGACCGCGCATGCGGCTCAATACGGCGTGGGAGGAGAGATCAAGGCCATCAAGGCACAAGTAATCCAGTGGAGGGTGGGTGGGGGTTATTGGTGAAGCGAACACAACACAAACTATACCGCTGCGGCAGGACGGCAATGTAGGTAGGGCAGGTTAATCCATGGGCACTCTCGGCAAGAGTGTGGTAGGCCTCCGAAGATCTCTCCTGCCTATGATCGCAGTGGATGGCCACGCTGCCACCAACAACACGCCGCAGTCGTTGGAAGGGCTAAGGAATGCAGAGTGCGTGCTAGGAGTCGCCCGTTGCCTTGAACTCTGCCGCCTTGAACAGCGGCTTCATGGAATAGGGCCATGAAGCTGCGCAAAGGACTTGCGGTAGGCGGCCGCTGCATCAATCCCAAAAGGAATTATGTGGGCACGCCCCGAGGTGCGCGGGAAAGCTGCCGTGAATCCGTAGCTACGAAGTCCACGACAGCCCATAGATGAGAGGAAGAGCTGCCGCGCGAGCCCCAGCGCGCGAGCGGCTAGGGACTGCGCGAATACGTGTGCGCAAGATGGCTTCCGTACAGCGAGGAAGCCGGGCGAGTGACGGGAGGCCATTTCTGTTCCTCTGCTAGACAGCAGCGCTACGAGGACCGCTGGTAGTTGGAGATGCCTGCAGGGACCGCCGCACCGTGTTGAAGATGGAAACACTATAGAAGACGGGCACGTTGGTGACCGTCGCTTCCGGCGGCGCGATGAAAAGGCAGACCGCCGTCGCCTGCCTGCAGTATGGAGCCGACGGCCCACGTTCACGAGAAACGCATGCGCAGAAAGAGATGCGGGGTTAACTGCTTCCTTCGGCTGTTCGAGCGAAACTGTTGGATCTTTTAAAACAGGGAGTGCAAGAGCAGAACCTTCTCTCCCCGCAGCTTGTGTCGCGAGGGAGAGAGAAAAGAGAGCGAGGAGTTGATTTTTATTTTTTGTTGAAAAGCATTGGTCCCGAAACGTTGTATCCAGTTACCTTTTTGGGACCAAAATGCTCGATTCGTTTTTGTTTCTGCTTAACACTGTCGAAAAAACGTTTCTAGACCCTTAGTGGGAGCACAGCCCTCTTGCTTGTGTTTCTATGTCCTGCCTCTACGGTCTGTAAATGTTTGATAAATGTTGCACTGGGACTGGGGCATTCCATCTTTTCTGGGCGCACACGGGGAAGTACGTTGCTTGCTTGGTAGCCTTGAAGGGGGATTTTTCTAGACTTGGGAGTCCGCTTCAGAGGAATTTTTTTTCTGTATTTCAAGACCCTTACACACATTCATCACATCCTAGTAACTAAAAAGAAATATTGTGGGACTATAAAAATAACAAAAAATAGTGTCCCTGCCCATGCCACTAAATATAACGGGCTAACAGTGAGAAGTTATGCTTCGCTGCAATTTGTACATGGCCACAATTGTGTACAAAGCGCCCTTGCGTAACTGCAGCTTGTGCTCCCCGCCAGTGGCGCAGCTATGAAGATTGAGCCACCTTTAAATATGTGAGTGAAAAAAAGAAGTGGAGGTCTCCAGGAACTGGATTGCCACAGGGGAATTTAGCGAACCTTTCTGACACCTTGTTCAAAGAAAGCCCGAGTGCCAGTCTTTTGGAGTCCAGCGATGGTTCCTAGCCATATGCTTTGCTTTCAAAGCAAGTCACTCCACGTTGGTCGTGAGGCTTGAATTTGCGAGTGCCTGGGACCATACGGAGAGATGTGTGGAGAGCTCATGTTCAAATTGGTGCAGTGAATCTGCTGAGAAAGAAATGTGCTTTATCTACAGGCTGTCCCCTTTCAGCTGTGGCAGCCATGCCATATCGGTGGTGCAACACCAGAGAAGAGCACAATTCTGAATTGGTAGAAATCTCCTTCAGCGTACACGTTATTGAGAGGGGAACGCATGTGTACCAGTCTGGAAGATTTGAAGCTTATGGCAAATGGGCTACATTAACATGCACCAGGGGCAGTTCAATAGTTTTCAGAGGGACAGATTACCCTGAGTGATAAAACAAGTATAACTGTTACAGTCGCTCCCTACTCAGAAGTACAGCCGGAATAATTAAGTTTTATTTGCAATTAGTCATTGGCTCAAGGCCCACCATTCCCTCATAATTGCTTGAGCTGCAAGATAATGAATTGTTGCAGGGAGCAGTCAGAATAAAATGGTAAAATAGTATTGAATGAATAGAGCTGCCATATGTGCTGACCAGCCACCGCGGTGCCTGAGTGGTTACGGCGCTCGGCTGCCGGCCCGAAAGACACGGGTTCGATCCCGGCCGCGGCGGTCGAATTTCGATGGAGGCGAAATTCTAGAGGCGCGTGTACTGTGCGATGTCAGTGCACTTTAAAGAACCCCAAGTGGTCGAAATTTCCGGAGCCCTTCACTACGGAGTCTCTCATAGCCTGAGTCGCTTTGGGACGTTAAACCCCCATAAACCAAACCTATGTGCTGACCCTTGTTACAAATCTGCGGCCACCAAGGTGCTTCGTGCATAACTGTGTGCGTATTTGCAGAGTAAATCATGGGTGTTTCTCATAGCAAAACAAGTTATTTAGCTTTCTTTAGACCTCCATAGACTACTTACTTATGAGGGAAATAATTTTGCTTTCCGATGGAAATGGTGTGCAATGCTTGAAAGGCTTAAGAGGAGCAGAAAATTGAGAACTACTAGCAGACACCATTGCTGTCTCAAGCACTATGCACATGTGCAGTAAACATTTAAGTTTTGTCGATGGTACCCTTCCGTTAATCTGCCCGTCTGTTTCTTCCAGGATTCTGATTCTACTCTAGGGGACGAGGGCTTGCCTGAGACTGTGCAACAGAAATCGGTCTCGCTGAGCAGCAAGCACTGACCTGACTGCACAACAAGTTGTGTACAAAGGATATCCTTGTATATATTAGTGTGAGCCTAATGACAATTTTAGTGGATGTAACGTGTGTGTGTATGTGTAATGTAATGTGTACCACTTATAAAATTTGCAATTTTATTTTTTAGTCTGCAAGTGTTCAGGACATACTAACAATTAGGAGCAAGCACTCACCTGACTGCACAACAAGTTGTGTACTTAGGATATTTATGTGTTTTAATACCAGCCTATTGGCACTTTTAGCAGATGTAATGTTATGTATGACTTATAAAACTAAAAATTTTATTTTTTGGACTGGACATCAGAATAGTTTCCTTTGTGCCAACTATGTATTTGAAATGAAGGCTGCCAAGGCACTGCATGTTTTTGTGGAATTTACACACTCCAATCCACTCATGGTATTTAAGCAAGTGTGTGAGCACTTGCAAATGCTCATCATTTTGTCATCTGTTAATTTTGCTTGACTGAAATATACTGATAATGTATTACTGCATGCAGTGACATAGGCATTGAATACTGTAATTTCTTATTCAACAGGCTTGTTCACACACTGGGGCATTACAGTTCTTCAGAAGTGGTGGTGCTAACATGGTGTATTTTCTGCACACATGCTTTGCTACTTGAGAAAAATGATCGCATGGTTCAGAGCCTCACCCCTCAATTCTGGAAATGGTTTTGGAATCATTTTCTTGCGTGTTCCTAGAGATGTTTATTGATGGCTGTTCAATTCAATGTTGAGAATGAATTGAGGGTTGTCATTAAAGTTTTGAATGCTTTCACGTTGGCGAGTTGACACATGGCACTGGGATCACTGTCCCAGTAGCATTCCTGCATACAACGTAGCCAAGTTTTGACGGCTGCCGGCTTTTACATAGCCAGACTTGTGCAACCTTAAGATTGCTCACGGTTCATTCTGAAGCATACTTTTTACTTTCCTTAGTAAAAGCATGCAATTTTGCATACAAGCATCCGATCTGGTTGTGTACGGTTGCCGCTTGAAGTCTGCTCTAGTAGCTTGCATAGAAGGTTGTTGCGCATTCTGTTGTGCCGCGGGCTCATGAAAGGACTCGTACAAGGTATGCATGAGACCAACAGTTATGAAACCTAGAAAACCATAGGGTAATGTTTCTTTTTTTTATGTTGTGGTGTTTATGAATGGAAATTTACTAGTGTTATTAGTTCATCACTGAACGATAATTGATTATGGAGTAAAAGAAAAAAACGTGCTACCATTAAGACCAGAGGTCATGGATTCGAAGTTCCACTAGCAGCTTATGTTTTTTTTTTTTTCCTACTTAATAATTGGTACCTTTCAGGGGTAAAATAATTGCATCATTAATTTCTGATTGATCAACACCACCAGTTAAAAAAATAAAAACAATTTCCTATGCTCTTTGGTTTCAGACTATTAACTTCCTTCATACGTACGCCATAAACAATCCCCTCATTTCCCCATCTTTGTCTGCTCAAAGAACAAAGGATAGTTGTCATCCATGGTCAGCGTAAAAGCTGTAGCGCTTGTCATAGTCTTGTCGTGCTTGCATTGTTGAAACAATTGTCAAGGCTGTGCGCATTTGCAGGTGATGGATCCTCCCAGGAAAGTTTGATAGTTATGAGAACTGTCTTCATAAGGGGGGGATGCAGCTTTCTAACTGCAAATAATGGCCAGAAAATTCTTTTTTTTTTTTTTTGCAAATTACTGTACCAGCTTATATGCCTCGTTATCCTTGCTGCCTCCAAGATTTATTGCTGAAATCCACCAGGAAGTCCACTATTTATTGGTTTTCATGAACTGCGGTGGAACTGCATATCGAAGAAAGGCTTGAAAAATGGGCGTTTTTCTCCGTTCCACTTTTCTTACTAGACGCTTGCCTTGTGGCACAGATTTCTTGACTGTTTCGATCTCATTGTTTTGCTGCACTTACAGAACTCCACAATATGCAAAGATAGTTTTCTTATTTTAATGTATTATAGATTTTTGATGGGACATCTTGTTTACAGTTCAGACAAGTCTTGGCCAACTTGTCAATTGTGTAGGCTTTCCACAAGGTGATGAGAAAAATTAGAAAAAAGTCTTTCAGATATAAAACTGAAATTCTGAGCATTGCTACATTACATACCTACATTGCTGACATGCAGAAAAAGGTTTCATAAAAATGTGTCAGTAACATTTGAGAAAATATGTTAATTTGCAGTGTTCAGATAGTGTAAAACAAATGCTACCAGCTTTTGAACTAATTGCGAAAATAATTGTCCAAAATTTGGGTTATTGTACCGAGCAGCACAAGGCACGTAATGGTCTTTATTAACAGTTAAGTGTCGAATTGAACTGTGTTGGTTACTGCAGCAGGGTAAGGGACAAGATGCATGGAAGTGATGAAGTGTAGTAAACATGCATGAGTGTTCGGCTCAACGTTCTCATTTTGTTATTGAACCTCCAAAGGTTTCTGCCTTTTGTTTTTAGAGCAGAGCTCTTGGGCGCCCATTCCATGTCTATGTTCTCGGCATAACACTCCACCTGCCACTACATGTTAGCACAGTTGGCGTAACGGGCCACCTGGTAGGTCACCGTCGCCTGGCTGGTAGTAGCAGAGCAAAATGCCTCCTGCCACGGCGCCAGCAAAGGACAGCTGGCGGGTGGCTGCCAAGGGAAGATCCCGAAGGGTGGCTAGCAGTGTAACACGCCAGGTGGCGGTGGCAGGTGGCTTGGGAAGAGCTGCGATCAAACCTCGCATTACCGACTATCGTAATCTCCTGCCAATTTTTTCTTTACATTATCGCTGAGCACTCTACCTGTTGTGATAAGCCCAGTTGCACAGCTGTGAGAACGCAATGCTAAGTGAAAGTGCCCATTGCAGTGGCTCATTAATTAGCTGAGGGAAGTGCATTTAAATTGTCACTTGTATAACAGTAACGGAGGAACTGTGTAGGCTCGTTAACTTGCACTGCAAGCCACAGGGGAAAAAGTATGGATTACCGAATGACCCCCAAGAAACTTGAAAGAATTTGTGGAAGCACGGTAAATTCATTTGGCGAAAGCGGCTGAACTGTAAGGTGACAGCAGCGTGGAAATAACATTGTAACGTTTCCACCAATGCTTCATTGCGTGCATTCTGTTGGGGGCATTGCAGCTGAACTGCTCCGAAATCGTGAGGACCTCTCGCATCCTTCACGATGCGACGTGTTTGAGCCATTGAGCTGCACTGCTACCGCGTAACACCCACCATAAGCGCCGCCGTCGCGTGTGAGGAGGCTTCGCACAAACAGCGACCGTCACGTAAGGAGCGCGCAGTTTCAGCGCTATGCGGATGTCGAAACTGCGTGGGTGCTAGCGAAGGAAACTGCGTCGAAACGGCGAAAAATAAGGGGGGGGGGGACACCAGTCTGCGCCCGAAACGGTGCTCAGCTGGGATAGGTTGGCTGGCTGGTTCAGCCACCGTCACCGGTTTTAGGCGATGGAGTGTACAGCTCGTTCGGTCGGAAAGCCGTTTGCGTAGCTTAGTGAGCACCGCGTGTCGGGAATAATCGGGGGCTGCGTAAAAAAAAAATCGTATTATAGGCTGTGAAAAGTTAATGAAATCATTGTAATTGTAAAAAGGGGGGTTCAAAGGTGTCAATGCTCGGAATGAAAAGCCAGTGCTTGATGATGCTAATTAGAAAATTTAGCATAATCAATTAAAACAATTGGAAAAAAATAGCAATGCGTTCAAAGTTATAAACCTGCTCAGAATGAAAAGCCAATGTTTGCTGATGCTAAGTATCGGTGTATATCGTCATCCTAATAAAAGAATCTTGCAAAAGTCGTCTCATCAGCACCCGATGACTCGCGTAACGGCGCACGCTAACACGTGAACTCGTAAGCGCAGCATAGGAGTCCTCGTTTTTATTTTTTTGAGCGAGAGTGGCGAGAGCTCCGCTCTGAGCTGCAACTTACAAGCTTAACAAGGTTTCATTCTGACCTTGAGCCAGGCTTCACACGCCTGGCGTCATACCACGTGACTGGCGGCAGCTGGAGCCACGGTGGAAGACAAGTGAGTACACAGCGGCCCGCGCCGCTCTTGGATAAAACACAGCCGGTCTCGAGGGGAGCGCGCTTTGAAAGAGCGCGCGCGCCCACTCGAGACCGGCCGTGGATAAATACCCCTAGTTTCCACAAGTGCCACGAGATGGCTGTTCGCTCGGCGGACCGGGCCGTAGTCGGAGGCAATGATTTTCTATGGGGAATGCGCGCTCTGTGAACGCCATTTTCCCGAAACCTGTTGCCGATGAAAAGACGAAAACACTTTTGCCGCTTTGTTTCTGTATTGCTTCGTTGCCAACTGCAGTTTTAAAGAGAAAGCTTTATTGGCCGCAAACTCGCGATTTCGCCGTGGCGGTACTCCACCGAGGCACGTGACCTCACAACGCGCGCAAGCGCGCCTCGCCGCGGTTCGGGTGTCCACCGGAATATGCGAGACGGTTACTGTGTTGTGCGCGCTCGCCGCGCATCTGGCATGACGTCGTTTGGTAGGACGTGACACCGCCTTCCTCGTCGTTGCGCTCGCTTCGACAGCTGCGTCGCATGCGCGATAATATGTCACAGGTTTGAAAAGGAGAGCTGGCGTGCGCCGCAACCACAGTTGAGTCGACAGTATGGACGGCGACAATTCTGATAAGCTGGAGGAGGTCTGGAATCGACAGCGGAACGAGATGAAGAGGAAACGAATCGGCCAGGAAGCAGACGAACAGCGCGCCGAACTACTTGCTAAACGCCGCCATGAATATGCCGCCGCGAAACAGGCATGTTGAACGTCCGGTGTCTCGACCGCTAGCAGCAGCGACAGCAGCCGGAGGAGAGACCTGAGTCCTGCTTCACTGAAGACGGCCCGTGATGAACGATGGAATGCGACCAAGAGACTTCAGCAGCGGGCTCAAGAGACCGAAGAACAACGTTCCCTTAGCCTAGAGAATAGGCGTAAGAGTCAGGCGACCCTTTCACTCCTTGGATAGCCTCGGTGCTGAAATCAAACATGGACCTACGGGTCATACTGGACGTTTAAGGCTGTGCTCCATACGTTGTGGAATATGTGAACAAGGCCAACCGGGGAGTTTCACACTTGCTTTGGCTACATATATCCTGGCATAGCCGAGCTAAGCCACTGCTATTTTTTTTTTTTGTGAAGCAGCGGATTCGCGCCGGTAAGGTGGCTAGATTGGGAAGGTGTGAAGAGCGCGGCGCCTTCCGTCGGCCGAGCGTGACCCCTCTGCGCACCGATGCCGCTAGGGGGAATGTGGCGCTGCTGCTAGCGGCGCGGTAAGCTCAGCCGCGTCGGCCTTGCGCACCCCGTAGCAGTTAGTTCGTTTCGTCGCCTTTATTGGAGAGTCTGTAGCAGCGTTTTCTCATGCGAGAGCGAGATGCCTTCAACAACAAAAAAGAAGACGGAGCATTGGTGCTTTGCGCCTGAGTGTGGCACGGGAAACAGTAAAAAAAAAAAAACTGTTCCTTGCCCCTGCCTGCCAGGGAATGTTTGCCAAGTGGTCTCGAACGACCCCAAGTGCCGACAAGGCCGTCAGTATCATTTTCCAGTCGTCACCGTCGTTGAAAACGAACTTGCACATGCGTTTAGCCGAACGCGCTTGCATGTCGAAGCTGCGGAAGAGGTATTCTACACTCAATTAGTGATATGTGACAAAAATTAGTTGCGCTGACAGCATCAGTTGTACGTTTTTATTGCCTCACAAGGATTTTTTTCCTTAAGGGTATAAATCAGGATAGTGAGAAGAAACGGAAAACACTGAAGCTTTGTATGTTGTAGATCAAATTCTGAAAAAATTTCCCCCTCACTTGTAATTAAACAGGTTTGTGCGTTGGGGCGCCCGGTTCGTGCTTTGGGGCGCCTTCATCCTACCCGCCGCGGTGGCTACTATAGTGGTTAGGGCACTCGGCTACTGATCCGGAGTACCCGCGGGTTCGAACCCGACCGCGGCGGCCGCGTTTCGATGGAGGCGAAACGCTAAGGCGCCCATGTTCTGTGCGATGTCAGTGCACGTTAAAGGTCCCCAGGTGGTCGAAATTATTCCGGAGCCCTCCACTACGGCACCTCTTCCTTCTCTTAGTCCCTCCTTTATAATTTCTTCCCTTAGGAATAATAATAGTAATTGTTTTTTTTTTTGGAAAGGAAATGGCGCAGTATCTGTCTCGTATATCGTTGGACACCTGAAGGGCGCCATAAGGGAAGGGATAAAGGAGGGACTGAAAGAAGAATGGAAGAAAGTGGTGCCGTAGTGGAGGGCTCCGGAATAGTTTCGACCACCTGGGGATGTTTAACGTGCACTGACATCCCGGGTTCAAACCCGGGAACTCTGGATCAGTAGTCGAGCACCCTAACCACTGAGCCATCGTGGCGGTCTTTCATTTTCGCCTTCAGCCAATGTGACTGCAGTTTTGAGGTCCTACGGCACGCATTACAACCTGCTCTTCTCGCCGTACGTACGTGTAGTGGCTGCGTTTCGGTGGCGGCACAACGCAGAGAGTCAGTGCACGTTGAAACCCAGGACGTTTAAATTATTCCGAAACCTTCCACTACGGCATTAACAGCGTCGCCCACATCCTGGGCATCATCTCGAAATGTGCACGCACAAAACGTGGTTGAGTCCAGCTATGCAATGTAAACTGGGCTTGTGAAGCAGCATATTTCACAGGATTAATGATGTGAGTTGACGAAACACCATTTTATGATAAAGATCCATTCTTTGACACTAGCAGAAAACGCGCGATAAGCGAAACGGGCTCATTTTCGCTTCAGTGGTTAAATTTAGCCTACGCGATGCGCTCATTTCAGCTGCGCGCCTTACCGCGCCTCTGCCATCAGCGCCACCACACGGCATCGGCGCGCTGCGGGGCCATGTTTCCCCGGCCGGTTTTCACACCTTTCCAATCTAGCCACCTTAGCGCCGGTTTAGTGGAAGGCGATGAGTTCTGGCGGGTATTTTTAACCTGCTACACGAATAAGTGCCGGCGCCCTGATAACCGTTTATGTAACCATCGCTCGTCTTTTTTGTTATCTTGACCTTTGGCTCGTTGGTTCGTGCGCCAGTTGGCCCGTTCATTCATTCGTCCGCCTGCTGCGCGCCCTGCTTGTTCCTTCGCTAGTTAGCTCGTCCCTTAAATCATTGTAGCATTTCTTATAGCTTTCTTGCGCGCCGCTCGTTCGTACTTCCACGCACTTGCTTGTTATACCGTTCGTTTACGCAGTCGTTTGCTTGCTCTTGATTTCTCCTCTCATTTGGATGTGTTTTGTTCAACTTTCTGCTGTTAGCGTACTCAAGTACGCGCATGTTTTACGGTATGTTTATAGCAGTCCCCTTGCTTTAATTTACGCTAACTAAAAGTGCAACAACCATGTTTCCAGAGCGCCTACTGCAACATAACCATGACTCAATTGTCGGGTGCTATGCTCCTCGCTCCACCACATTGCAACATCAAGCGCAACACTAAACTTTTCTCTGCACTGTAAGGCGTAAGGAATGATGAGCCTTAACAGTATTAACACGACAATAACAAATTATTCTGGCCTTCGCTTCCGCCACTGATGCAAGGGTGCTCTCAAACTTCTGTGCCACAGTTTGCACTGAAACGAGATGAATGTAATATCGTCCACCGTGGCAGCGCAAGGAACAGTTTTGCCATGCGAACGACTTTTGTGACGTAAACGCGTCGCCGTGCGATATCTGCATGGTTGCCATCGCAACGAGATAGTTCATTTATGTTTTATTTCTTCCGGCGAAGTTTCATCGATCAGCGGCCCGGTTCGGATGAGGCGGCTGGTACTTTATCTGGTCGCTCGCGGCCAGTCCGTCACCCGCAGTGTCCTCGCCGAGCCGCCTGCGCCGCTGCGCTGGGCCTCTGCCGTGCCACGTGACATGACCATGTGATACTCCGTCACGTATCAGTCGTCCGTCTCGAAGCCTCAATGGCTATTTGGACGAAAACAAAGAGCGGTATAAAACGAAGTGGTACCATTGAGAATTATGGTCGAAGCTTGTGAGGTGCTGAGTACCTCTGGCTATAATTTGCGCCGAATGTGAACTACTTTTTAGGTGCGGATGGACTAAAGGCGACTCGCCATACCAGCCGCGTATCAGACCGCCAAAGTCATTCTTCTCGAAGTCTCGTTCAGTTGGAGGACGAAAATTGGCAAGAGGTAAGACGGAAGTCCAGGGGTTTGCCATTCATGGCATTTGATATCTGGCGCTGCGAAATATGCTTGCGCTCACTTTGGTTGCATGGCGAACTATTATTTGGGCGCGGACTTAGCCTGCGCAAACAAGCGCGCTAGCTTTGACAGCGTTGCCTGCTATGTATGAAACGGCCGGAGTATACGACACGGGGCCACCTGTTCGTTGTCAGGGTCGTCGGCGCGCCTGACGTCGAGCGTGCGTCAAAGATGCGCGTGCAACTACGCAGCATAGTATTCAGGTTTCGAGGAGGGTTATTTCGACGACCTCTTGCCGTGCCAGTCATATCTGGCGTGGCCTTTCTTCGGAAGCCTTTTCGAATTCACCAGCGCAAGTAGCGTCCCAATTAGCGAGCGTACGACATGGGCGGGCCCGAACCGGCAGTTAGAATGATTGAATTTGCAAATTAACAGGAGTTGAATTAATAAGCTTTTACTCTACTTTCTTTCATCCAAGGGGTCAACAAATGTAGCATTTTAAAGTATGGACACAAAATTTTTAGTTGCATATTTTTGTAGCAATGTGTAAGACGTACACCATGGCATATATAGATCATAGTTCTCCTATTACCGCTAAATTATTCATAAATGAATTTGTTTCCTCGCACTACTTCGGTTTAAACAGCTGAAAGATGGCTGCGACGCCTTATACAGGTCACGTGAGGTGTATACTGTGTTGACTAAATTCACTCGTACCAATGACAGTTTAAGTTTCTGTTTGACAAATTAATTTTCTGCATGTTTTCCAATTCTTTAAAATTGTTTAGCCCAGCTTGGTCAAATGAGATGTCCAGTACGTAGCCATCAAGCATAGGCTTCAAACCAAAAACGCGTTCGATCTTTGGACTGTCCCCGTACGTATGAAAGTTTGAAGAAGACTACGATATCTGAAACACAGCGCAATAGACGGGCAGTTTAACACGCGGACGGAAAGGCTGTGTCGATGTCCGAGTGGTTTGAACAGCGAGAAGCGAAGCTCATCTTTTTGTGCCGACTCCGCTCGGTGCCATCAGTGAAGTAAGCTTTTTTTCCCGCTTCCTCAGAGTCTGCAGGGACCAAAACGCCGTACAAATCGCTGCAGTGGGGGTTCTAATGCTAACGAATTAAGAATTAGGTTCGTGTCTGTCAGACATTTGATATGTACCGTTGGCTGCCAGAGGTAACGAAATGCAGATGTAGGGTAGTAGAAATCCATTTTGGCACCGCTGCGCAAACGAATCGCCTGATACGCCCGCAAGTATAGGAGATCTGCCTGTTGATATCAATATGCCAGTAGGCGACTGGCGCTCTTTGAAGTTATACTGCAAGAAATTTGTTATCGAGCGTGGGCAGCCCAAAAAAGATTTTACTGCAGTCTGTACTACGTTCAAGATTACATGCAAAACATTGAATGCACGGTCGTGGACACGCTTCGGCGGTCAGTCTTCTGACGCGTTACCTGTATAGTGAGAAGTAATGTATGTTTGGGGTACAGTCGATCCCACTGATATATCGGCGGCAGATATCACGAACGCTCGCTTGCTACGAACGGGTGCGGTGCTACCGTCAAAATATGAATTAGGGCACTGGCAATTCCTCTCAGATACAACGAACAACTCTGGCCGCACCACTCGGTCATATAGCGAACGAGGAGGCTCCGGGAGCTCCTCCCGAAGCTGAAGAGGAGGTGACGCTTCCAGCAAGCGCGGAGATCAAGGAGCGCTTCTCAACCCTCGCGACACCGCCCCGGAAAGATCATGTCACCCAAAATGCAATAAAAATGCGGCATTGAAACAAGTAACCGCCTGCTGAGCCCACGCCGATGGCCAAGCTACGAGGGCTATCATTGCCTGCGTGTTGGTCGGCTGCAGGCAGAACATCCAATGTGGAAGAAGCTCAGTGGAGCACCTGTCGTGTTGAGAGATGTAGATTTGTGGCAACGCTTCGTTGATGTATAGTGCAGCTGGCCAGACGTTTCCTCGGATGACTATGTTCCCGCGGATCACAAAATCGCAGAGCCGCGTGCTTTGACGAACCCGTTGAACGCCAGGTACGAGCACTCCCCTACTGCCAGGAATCTGATTTATGTAGCCGACCTGCCACCAGCTGCCGTGGACACTTCAACCGCGATTAGTTACACCCCGTCCCTAAAGTTTATAGTTGGCAGCAATTGTCTCGGCGAGGGGAACGCGACCGCCCTAAAGAGCCTGGAAGAAGCCGCGGTATAGGCTCTGCTTTGCACAAGTAGACGCGCATAATGCGGTTTTATAAATAAATGCCACTTTTGGCGGACTTAGTAAAATTTTGGCTGTTGTACGAAGAGTCCACTTACTACGTACGTCGGCTACTACGAACCCATTCCGATCGAGACTGACCGTCAGGTTCGTTAGAAGTGGGCTCGATCTGTATATGCAAGCATGCTATCTACTTGTGTCCTGGCACATAAAGGCAGCAAACATTACCATTTCCGTTACGCAAATCACCTGTGGGACAGAAACGTGGAGGCTAACGCGGGCTAATGTTTAGTCGAAATGAAGAAATGGGCTTGGGCTTGGGCAGGACATGTAATGCGAAGGCAAGATAACCGCTGGTCCTTAAAGGGGCTTTGAAGGGGGCTCTAATAAAGCTCCAGTATGGCTGGGATGTTAAAGCACGCCTCTTCACGAATACTCTCCAGCAAGGAATTTTTTAATGCGCTTTTTAGAAGCTGAGTTATCTGTAGTCAAAATTCGAATTTCCGCGTCTTCGCGCTTTTCCCTCTCCTCTCGTCAGTTTTTGCACGCTGGAAGGTCGGCGCTCCTTCGCCGGCCCCTCCTTCGGGGGGAGAGCTTCCTGACCCGCCGGAGCTACGCGGCTTATTGGCCGCGGCCTTGGTAGCTGCCTGACGTCTGAAAGAATCTAACCAATGGCCACCTCTCAACGTGTCTACGTAGATGCGAGCGACGGAGGAGGAGCGACGGCATGAAAAAGTCGCCGGGAAGTGCTCGCCAACTTTCGCGCGATTGTGGGTCCTCTGCTTCGTGTAGAAGCGTGTTATTTGGCTCAGGTTTTCATGACAACACAATGCAGTGATTGAGCGCGTTGATGTGCTTTCATCGGAAGGTGTTTCAGAGCCCCTTTAAGGGCAGCGGAGTGGATTCCAAGAGAAGGCAGGTGTAGCAGGGGACGGCAGAAAGTTAGGTGGGCGGATGAGATTAAGAAGTTTGCGGGCATACGGTGGCCGCAGCTGCAATGCAAAGGACAGGGTTAATTGGAGAGACATAGGAGAGGCCTTTTGCCCTGCAGTGGGAGTAGTCAGGCTGATGATGATGGAACCATGGTTCATAAATCGTATTTTGTACGCGAATGCACAAGCATTTGTGGCGTGATGCTGCAGGCCACCACATATGCAGATCACATAGCAGACGGAACTCCTGCTCCGCAAGCCTGCTTTCGTCGAAAGTACGCCTTTGGACTGCTGCTTGGAACCCGCGTGCATAGGAAATTCGGCCGGTATAGTCACCGCATGTGATACCCGCACGAAGCGTCGTAAGCGAAGGATTATCAGCTGCTTTATTACCGCTGCTCGAGCTGGTAGACGAGAAACGGGCGTGCTCCGATGAAAATTATTCGCGGATTATAATTATGTTCCTCTCTAACCGAAGCTCGGAAAGTTGTCGGTGACAGAAGCGCTTCCGTCAATCCGAGGGGCCGCGTGGTTCCAGCGCATTCAAGCAGAAGAGAGCGGCGACTCGGCCATCCGCAATCCTCTACGACATTCCTCATACACTCTAAACACGAATTAGCATATATATGAGAGTAAAAATGGAGTGAGCTGCTTCAGTGGCGGGCATAGAAATGGATATCGGACAATCATGGAAGCTGCAGGTACATTATTCTGGTCGCCATTATCTTTAAAATCGTGCAGTGCGGTTTTCAGCACGCTTGGATTTTCAAGTGGTGCATGAGACGCGCGATGGCGCCTCTTGGTGCGATGTATCTCCTGCTAAGATTGTTGAGATCCCAGGAACTACACTCACTCGGCTCTCAGCTGCACGCACACACGCAAAAAATTGGCAGTGGCTTAACTTGGCTAACCCTCGACTTCCGGGAAAAGCAAGGACGCTTGCTAAGCGTCTGAGGCTCGTCCGTGGCATCTCCGCTACACGCTCGCGACAGCCGTTCTATGTATATACACCCGCACGACCACGTGGCTACGACGCGTATCACATGGTCTTACAGCCCCATCGGATGTCATCACGTGGCTTCATATCAACCCATCGGATCTTAAGTCCAACCCAAAGGTCGAAGGTCAACTAAAGGTCACGGGTCAAGGGTTCGACACCATAACTGTACCACATATGTCCACACACTGCTAACGAGGTTGGGCTGAAAGGTCGTTCAAGGTCGTTCTCCGGCCTACGCGAAGACTGCTGCCATGGGTCAAGGGTTCGACACCATAACTGTACCACATATGGTCATACACTGCTAACTTGGTTGGGCTGAAGGTCGTTCTCCGGCCTACGCGAAGACTGCTGCCATGGGTCAAGGATTCGACACCATAACCGTACCACATATGGTCATACACTGCTAACGTGGTTGGGCTGAAGGTCGTTCACGGTCATTCTCTGGCCTACGCGAAGACTGCTTTGCCTAGCGTAGTGAAGCTTTCCGCTTCAAAATAAATTGCTGGTAGGAGATATAATTTCCGTCGTGGATGATAATCCGTGGACGTACGTTGAGCGGAGACATAATCCAGTGGACCGTCGAGAGAGAAACAAACAGCAAACATGATGAATTCGCCGTTCTCCTTTCATATACGCCACAGAACCATCCGCCCTATTTGGGACCACACAGCTACATCTGTCACTACTGCGGCTAATGTGCAGTGAAGGAACGCACCGACGCCCGTGTTTGAACGTGCAACACGCTCGTAAAAATTTATCGGAGCCAGAGCACCCGGGTCCGAACCCAACCGCGGTTCGGCAAAGGCGAAACGCAAAACACGCCCGCGCGCTGTGCGATGTCAGTGCACGTTAAATATCCCCAGGTGGTCGAAATTTGTTCCGGAGACCTCCACTACGGCACCTCTTTCTTGCTGTCTTCTTTCACTACATTCTTTATCCCTTCTCTTACGGCGCTATTCGGTTGTCCACCGAGATATGAGAGACATTTACTGCGACAATTCCTTTTTTCAAAACCAACTACTACCAATTAGTACAAAAAGTATGGTGGAGCTGCCATAAAAAAAAAACGTAAACCAATAAGCTCCTGCCTTACCAATTAGTACAGTAGAATGTTTCATGAGGTACACCCTTTGGTTTAAGTTTGGAATCCAGGAGCTTTGTTTATGGGCCGCGCTGTGCGGTTTGCACTGCCAACGTTCTAGATTTCGAAAGAAAAACCACGGTTCTACCATCTTCGTAGGTTAGCTAGGACTTCCACAGATGTCCCCACTGCACGGTTCAAATGCAAATTTATTGGGCCCCAAACTTTTGACGACAGCACGTCCTGCGTATCTAGTCGCACTTTAAAAAACGCCGATTGGATCCGGCTGACGTACTCTTTGCCAAAAGTAACTCATCAACGGGTTCTGTTTCTTTGCTGTGTTGCAGGAAACTTATGGCACCCCTCGTGCTCTGAATCAGTGTACGCTAAAGAGAAACCGCCGGGTACCCACTGGTGATACAATGGGTACAAGCTTTCCCCTGGCATGGTGGTGGGCTTATTTAGGATGAAATGCTTGGGAAATGGGTCTTTGACCCCACCTTGAGCAAACGAAAAATACCTTGTGCCATGGCGCTCTTTAACTACAGATGCCCTCGCCATAAAAAAATCACTGTCATCATAATCAAAGAGAAGCCTTGTCCTCACCCTTCGGGAACTTTTGGTCCCAAAGCGTGCCGTGAGGGCTCCACAGTACGGCTGATCAGAAGCAAACCCTGTTGCTCGGTAACTTTTGGCATAGCCAGCACGTACCCGAAAAGTAAAAGTGAGGGGCTTAACGTAGGTAAGCTGAGTAGACGTTCAAATCGTGTTCATTCTTCAATTGGAGCGCACATAGCTTAATGGGTTTATGTACAGATATGCAGAATTAATAGTAATAATAATAATTGTTTTTTTTTTGGGGGGGGGGAAAGGAAATGACGCAGTAGCTGTCTCCCGTATCGTTGGACACCTGAACCGCGCCGTAAGGGAAGGGATAAAGGAGAGAGTGAAAGAAGAAAGGAGGAAAGAGGTGTCGTAGTGGAGGGCTCCGGAATAATTTCGACCACCTGGGGATCTTTAACGTGCACTGACATCGCACTGCACACGGGCGCCTTAGCGTTTTGCCTACATAAAAACGCAGCAGCCGCGGTCATGTCAAGGCTGGGAGGGAGGAGGATGCCGTCGGGTTCACGTCGACTGCGGGAGGCGATGTTATCTGGCCAGCCGAAGGTTCCCACGCTCTGCTGACACCTGTTCTTCATTAGATGTCAGCCGACGCGCCAGGCTAGATCGCAAAGCCGGGTCGAGAAGCCGAAAGGGGTCGTTTCGTCCTTTGAGATGCTTGCGAAGATTGCGGACGATGGCCGCCAGCCCTTTCGCTGTACTCTGCACTCCGTCTTCCACCGGAGACGAGGCCCCTTTGTTCCCGCAACATAGCCACGACAATTGGGGAAGATAACTGCCGCTCGCTTGCTGCGGCGGCGTCTTTCAGGCCTCCGCTCCCTCTGGTCCCATAAAGGGCGACGCTCAGCGTGGGAGCGACCACTATCGCGTTGCTCGGAGCCACCCCGAAGAAGCATAAGTGTTGGCTGCCAGCAGGCGAGACTTGCTGTCGACGTTGCTAATCCAGACGGGCTGTCGCCGTCCGTAACAATATGCAATCAGCGATAGAGGAAGTAGGCGCGTGAAGGGGAGGCCCCTTTTAACCGGAGAGACACGAAGCCCTGAGTCACAGCTAACGTCAAATTCTACTAACCTCTATGCTCCCCTGCTGTATACAAGCAGAGAAGTCGTGCATGTCCGGTTCCTGCACGTAATTTCCACACCTGACTCGCTTGCTGCAGTGTGACGGCAATCATGTCTCAGGGGGACGCTGCCTTGAACTAGTGTTTTATCCAAAGAGGCACTCAGTCGTAAACAGAATCGTAGTACAATTGTTTTTGAAACCAATAAAAACTAATAAATAATAAGCCATTCACACGTGTTCTTGTAGCTGTTACTGGCGAGAAAACGACAGAATAGGGACAGAACTGCGGCAAATGTTTTGTCGTACGTAACGACAGATCTTTTCTGTAGTGCTGTAGAATTTTTCTGTAGTGCTAGCTGTAGTATTTTTTCAATTCGGAAGCAGGATTAAAAAAATTGTGCACAAAAAAGAACACATAGCAAGGAAAAAATGAAAATATCACTGCACAAACCATTAATTCACAAAATGATAAGCACTCTACCTAAAAACGCCGAGAGTATGAATCAGGGAAAATCTGAATGATAGAGCGTATTTCAAAACCATGTACTGCACAGTCGACATAATTTTCGCTGACACAATAATATTACTGCTGTCGTAAAAGCACACATGATATTACGGTACACAGCATAAACTCCTGCATATATCACAGCATAAACAGCAAAAGCTCCAGCATATCAGGTAAGGTACACATTATACAAAACTTTAACAAGAGCCTAAGGAAGCGCTGTTTCGTATACGCTATGCTTGACCAACGCTGTCGAATATGTTCCGTGATTTTAAAAGTCTATTAGCAAAACCCTGCAGCTTCTAAAATGTATATACCACAAACGAAACTAACATGGTATATCGAGAAAGCAGAAGCTAACTGAACTAGGAGCTTCTTGACAAGCCCAGACGATGGACAAGAGGGAATCTGAACATATTGATTACTCGTTATCCGTGATATTCGGAATTTATGTTTCCTTCCACGGCCATTAGTGATCTATTGATGATTTATAGACACGTACAGTGCGCAGATGTTACCTAAAGCGCCAACGTAGTCCACCTACACGTTGAAACTGTCAAGCGAATAAGGAATCTCGCATTTTGACACCCGCTATAAACCTGACTGTTGAGAGGTTGTAAAAATTAGTAATCGCAGCTTCTGTTCGCCCTGTGGTAGCGGTTGCATATGAAAAACGAAAACAGAGCTATATAGCTGCAACGCCCGGAAGATGGTGACTTCGTACATTGCTTTTTTTTTTCTTTTACAATACCGTGCGTTTGTAGATGAGAAAAAAGAAGAAAATACACCAATGAACGCCACTCAACACACACGGCCTCACGTCGTCATTTCGCTAACATATTCCGCAGCGCGCCAACACAGTGAAAAGATTTCGCATGCCGTCAGCGTGCCTGCTATAAGCTGCCACAGCATTCCGACTGCGCAGGCGCATTCGTCGCTTTGCGCCAACTCGGAAGCGCCGAACGCGAGGCATGCGAAGGACGCGCGTTGTCGCAGCTGTCCCGTCACTCGTCGTCCGTCTCGAACACCTTCCGAAAGTACTCGGCCACCATGTCCTTGTTGAAGCTGCGGACGACCGTCACGTTGTGCCTGATGTGCGGCAGCATGCGGGGCAGCCGCGCGTGCACCATTTGGCCCTGGGTGTACTCGCCGCCGAGCTCGACATCGACGCGGCCTTCGTTGGAGTCCTCCACGCTGTCGGGCACCAGCGCAGCCAGCACGGCGAGGAAATCGCCTAGCAGGAAGCCGGGGTTGTTCTTGAGGCAGCAGTGGACGCTGTGGTTGTTGATGTCGCGTAGGAATTGGGCCAGTTTCGTGTCCTCTGCGGTCACCTCGTTGTAGACGTCCTGCGGAAAACGATAGAACGAGGCAAAAAATGAATGCATGCAAAAAACAGCAGTGTAATCGACGACAACTTTTTCTAAGATTAAGGGCTAGCTGCAGGGACGGAGTCTGTCCCACTCCGTCATTATTTCGTCCGCAGTACGGCCGCCAGGAACGCTACTTGTTGCGTAGTTGCCTCGCTCCATCGCTGGCGTAACTGGCGCCATCTATGGCTGAGTCTTGAAATCGGACATGCAACAATCGTATTGCAACGTTCCGTTGCAATCAAACATAACCAACATTTCTAGACGAAAGCATTTGCAAACGAGAAGGAATTTATGGACTTGGGAAATAATTTACGAAAGCAAGCGGTGTAGTGAAGCCCGGCTATTGCACTTGGTGTGGCGTTGAATAATAATAATTGGTTTTTGGGGGAAAGGAAATGGCGCAGTATCTGTCTCATATATCTTTGGACACCTGAACCGCGCCGTAAGGGATGGGATAAAGGAGGGAGTGAAAGAAGAAAGGAAGAATAGGTGCCGTAGTGGAGGGCTCCGGCATAATTTCGACCTCCTGGGGATCTTTAACATGTACTTCCAAAGTACATATACTAAAATTGGAACGATACAGAGAAGATTAGCATGGCCCCTGCGCAAGGATGGCGTTGGTGCAGAGAAAGAAGAGGCGGAAGCGCGCCTTTCACCTCGTCGTTAGCAACAAAGAAAGCTGAGAAAGCGTTAATACTTTTTGGTGTGATGAATAACTAGGTTAGACCCAGTAGTGGCATTCTGAGAATTAACGACAGGTTGCACGAGCCCGCTAATTCTCAAAATGCCACTACGGGATCGAACCTAGTCATTCATCGCACCAAACTTGACAAAACACGCATCATCAAGAGATATTTCAGCCAGCATGCTCGAGAAATCTGGGAAGCTTATATCATCAATAAGAAAGATCACTGTTGTGCCAGTGCGCCTAATATCACATTACTTTCAAAGGAAATCGCTTTTCTTGGGCATCTCTCGCCAGCCGTCTCCCCGATGTGCCTTTGCCCATGTCGGTGTTGCTTGTTTTCACCAGATTAACGCATAAAATAAAAAAAAGTGATTAAGGTCACACACCCATGGTACTGTAGCCTGCAACATAGCTTCCAAGGTCACGACTGTCACAGGGCAAGTGGCTCTTTGGAGAACCACGCGCGCCGCCTCGGGGTCGGTGAAGAAGTTGAACTCACTGGCAGGCTTGATGTTTCCCTTGCCTGCGAAAATTTTATAGCGAAAGCTCTACTACTCAAGGTACAACTCAGTTTCGCCTGGCTCTGCACGCTTGACCTTGAAGCCCGATCAAGGGCAAACCAAGCACACACTTCCCAAGAGTAACAATGAATTACTATGTGTCTAGCTGCGCATAGCCCGGCTATGCCGGTCGTAGCTAATGACCTGCAACCACGTGACCGTTGACCAGTGGTCACTTGACATTGACCTTGAGAGCTGGGATTCGCGTCGCCTGATGTGACGTCATGCAGTGACGTAACAATGACGTCACACCATTCTTCGCTATAAATACCACCGGCTTTGCTTTCGTTCGTCTACTAGGTTCAGCCGAGTTGAACCTCAGCAAATTTTTTCTGTCGTCAATAGACTTGCGTGCTTTACAGCGGTACTGTCATGTCAACTATTGAATAAACCTATTCGAAACATCGTTTTCTTCACTTTTTTTTCTTTCGATCTACTTCTCTACATGTGTAACCGGAAGAGACAAGGTCTGTTTTCGTCGAACTTTACAGGTTATAAGATCCTGTCCTGCCTGTTCTGCTGGTTATAAACGACGCTCGCCTATCGTCTCATTGCGTGTTGTTCCGTTACGCTTAACCTTTTTGTGAATATGCACCAATAGGCTTAGCTACGAGGTGGAAAGACTTCACGCCTTTTTGGTTTTCAAGTCTCGCTGCACCAGAACTCGACAGTCAAACTCTGGCGCTGAACAAAAAGTCAGTAAATTTGAACTTGTAAGCCCTCCGCAACTTTGATGTCACAAAAAATTTACAGGACCCTGAACGTCCAGCGAGTGATCGGCGCTAGCTGACTGGCAAAATAATGAACCCAATGGCGACGTCGCGCAAAGTTACTAATGACAGTTAACTCGTTTTCCACTGCCACTGAACTGCCGCTGAACAAGCACAAATTCCCGCAAGCGGGCCTTGAATTATTGGGCAGGTTCATTGCTCAGAACAAATGTTCTCCGCAGCATGCACGGTCTATAGCTGGAGCCTCCGATCCGAATTCGGTTGCTTAAGCCGGCCTTCGCCGGAAGGTGGTGGAGTCCAGGACTTAGTGGCCGGGGGTTGGTCGCAAGGCTGGCTGTGGCTAAAGAGCAGCCTCGTACATGCTCTTTTTGCTGACTAATGGGGCGTGGAGGCACGATAGCGACGACGGCACGAAACAAAGGGGGGGGGGCGTAGTGGGCTGTGGAATATAGAAACTTGTCTGCACTGCGCCTGAAAGCATATCTTGGCTTGAGCTTAACGTCCCGAAGAGCGTTTACAAGCATCATGCTTGGGCTGTAACCCCTATCACCCTAACCGTCTGAGGATGCGCGAATTTCAGGACCGACAATAAGTGTGCCACTTCGCTGACCAAAGCGACGTCAGTGCATCCCCCCGTGCCAGCCACTCGTCGCGTTGTTTGCCAAGTACCAACCGAAGACATTGCCTCCTAGTATGAAGATTCTTGCCACGTTGTCCGTAAGCCTGGGCTCCGTAAGTATCGCTGTGGCCATGTTGGTGAGAGGGCCTAGCAGCAGCAGAGTGTACTCCCCGGGCCTCTGCTTGATCATGTCCACCATGGCGATGTGAGCAGCCTTGTTGGCTGCTGGCACTTGGGCCATGGGGTACTTGCCGCTGGCGCCACCGAAGTTGTCCGGACCGAAAAATGTCCTTTCTGTCTGCAGCTGTCTGGAGATGGGTCGGTCCGCGCCCTTGTATACTGGAACCTGCCGAATAAGAGGTTCTGAAGGGAACACATACAGCTACAATCCAACGGGCTTCATTCGTATGACCAAACCCGTTGTATCGTGTTACCGTATGAGTGTATGGTCGTTTGTATGATCGTATGACCCCACGCGGCACAATTTGAGATTTACGGTGCAGGCCGATCCCGACCACATGAATACTGATATTAATTACACTATCGACTATGGAGCATGTACACCTGGTTTGTGGTTTACTTGGTGGGCCCACGTAGCGACCTAACGTAGTCCTTGATTCCACTAGGCCCATCCTTTAGTGCGAAATCACTATATACTTCACTAGCAATCCTGAAAAAGTCTATGTCCGTATGAAGGCCCCTCAGATACCGCGACTGCCGCGGCTGGGTTTCGGACCTATATACGGCGGCGCGAACAGATCAGCTTCGCTGGCCACTGCAAGAGAGCACTATGCTACCACCGCTTTTTTTTTCTTTATTGCCTGGAAATAGTGCTGAAAAGAAAAATGTGAGTATTCTTACGCCACAAAACACCAGGCCACCATACCCCTGCATGTCCCTGCCTTCCCACACATCAAAAGTCTGGGAGGCACACTCATGCATCCAGATAGGGGAGCCAGCTAGGCGGCTCTTGCAGGGCAGCATATACTCCCCACACCAAAGAGCGCTACTCACGAAACAAAGATTTCGACGACCGTGGTGATTCGGTGTGGCGGTCCATCATGCGGCTCTTCCAGAGACTAAATAGTCCCAGCAACATAAACAGATAATACGGCACAACACATTTTTTCTCCACAGGCAAAAAACGAATACTGTATAGGGTGTGATTTCAATTTCCTTCTATCGCCGCAACCGATCACGCCTAGCTGTCATGCTGCGCATTGCACGTCGTCATCTTCAACTTCCACCCGTGCACAAAAAGCACTATTAGCCTACTACCCCGCAAATTCCACGGGTGGATGTGAATCCTCTGAAAAAATCACGAAAGAAAAGGAAACGCATATAACAGGCTCCCTGAATCAGTGGATGCCTCATTCGCGCTTTGAGCTACGTGGTAGTAGTGAGAGTGGCATGCATGTGTGCTGCATGAGCTGACAACGTTGCGGCAGAAATGCGGCACTACAGCAACAGGCGTTGGCTTTCACTAAGTAAATTTAAATAGACCACGAAAAAGCTGATGGCTCCGATGATTTAGGTTAATTTAGAGGAGACGAGTAAGGTGGTCGAGATTTTAAAACGAGCGTGACAAGTCCGCCGTGACTCAGTCTGCTCCGAGATGCATAACGCACCTGGGCCTTAGCAACAACGTGGGCTTTACCGCAAGTTGCCTTCGTACAGTATTTCGTGCCCAGCAATGCTATACCGCCAGTCATCTCTTTTGTCTAATGGGCGAACGTGGATTGTCAGTTATGACATAAGACGTCGACAATGGCGTTGACATTCACTCCAGCGAAGATCCACTGTAATGGTATACCGGTATAAACCCTCGAACTGCTTCTTGTTTACATGAGATCTGAGGTTAGGCAAGCGGGCTGACACGCATATGAAATCCCTAGCATACTCCAGCCAAGAAGGTGAATGTCATGACGCCAGGAGAAGCACCAGAGGTCGCTCTCTGGGTTACCCAGTATCGCGGTCCGCGATCTCCTCCTCACGCGCCATTCTGCGGTGACCAGAAAAGAAGGAGATGAGGTGCAACTGGGAGTGACTGATTGCGGGACTGATGCTTCGATCGCTGCCTATAGCTGGAAGTTTTACAATGGTTGTTTCGTAAGGTATACGAACGGCGCTCCATCACGTAGCCGGTAACGTCCCGTGGAAGCAAGGTAATAGGCACTTACATAGCACTTACATCGGTCGTCTCAAGGACTTGAAGCACTCGCAGTGTATTGTTGTAGGCGGCGTCCAGCTCGGCGTTCCCTGCCACCACGGTGACGGCATCCACGGTGGCGCGTTCCGAAGTGAAGGCGAAGACCAGGGCCATGGCGTCGTCCACGCCTGTGTCCACGTCCACAATCAGACGGAGCGGGCCGTCTTTTGGAGGAGGCCTCCGCGAGTGTGGCGCCTCTTGCGGGGCCGCGAACGCTGTTACGAGACAAGAGGGTGGTTTCAGTCAGCAAGCTGCCATGCTAATTCAAGTCACCACAGAGTATACTTGCCTGCGGTGTTGGTCTCCGGGTGTGGCTCGGTTTCTGTTGGGGGAATAACATAATAATCCATTCGTTGTCGATTAAAAGATAAAAATAGCAGTGTTAGAAAGTCGCACTCTGTCGTCGTATGCCCGAGAAAGTGGTCATAGTGCCACAGTTTACTTGCCGAAAGGGGTGACGTCCACCAGCTCGGTTTCTATAGAGGAAAAAAATCAGTCGTCCATTTGTCACAGGGGCGCAGAAAACAAAGCAAATGAAAGCAAGAAAAACGAAGGAAGAAAACAAGAAAAATTCGAAGGACTATTACGATACTCCCTAATGCGAGATATGAGCGCAGACTTTTGAGATATATTGACGCATGGAATTTGAGAAATACGTGTATGTATGTACAGTTTCAAAGCGCTCTTTATTTTCCACGGACACTCTTTTCAAGTAACACTCCTCTCCCAGTCTTTGTCACGAATGTGGCCTTGCCGTTTTCTATGCATGGCGACCCGCGCCACCAGCGCTCGCCAAGTGCTGAAGAGGGGACAGTGCCAAAACGCGCTACACAGAACGCTGCCGGACGCCGCCGCCGCCGCCTCCGCTCCGTAGGTCACCACGTCGGAGAACAAGTGAGAGCCTGTTGCTGAACGTGCTAATGGATGGCGCCACAGGACCTGTGTCGCCGGCGCGCGTACTACGTAATGACGTCTTTGTCTTTGTCCATGTTCCTTCGTCCGCGTCTTCTTGCGCTGGTAAAACACCATGGAAAACGAACTAGCCCGTCAGCTGACGCTGTTTAAGTAATGACACAACTCCGCGGAGCTGATGCTTCGCTCATCGAGTGCCATCAGGACTCCGCGTGCGCTTGAGATTCCTTCGACCCACGCGCTGGCTTCGCCCGGACTACGAAGACGCTGTTGTTGACGCATGCGCCGCTCTAGTAGCGGCGCGGCACTTAGGCGCCGGGGGGTGAAGGAAAGTTTCGTCAACGTTCGTTTAGCTTCGGCTCCGTGTTGTACACTCCGTTCTGCCGCCAGGGTCACCCGTGGCGGGCGCGTCGACAACGGGAGGAAAAAGCGCGCCATTCCTAAAACGAAACTCCTCGCAATCGCTGCGCCGCGCGGCGAGTCGTCTCCCGAAAATCGGCTGCTGTTCGCGGCAGTATTTCAGCGAGCCGCCATCTTGCGCGCGGAGGTGTCGGAAAATTGAACCCCATCCTGTGAGATCGGTGTGGGCCAAAAGTGCACCAGTTAATAGGGAAAGCAGAGGTAGCGCCTTTTCGAGTGCAGTGACAATGACAAGCATTCTGTGGACCGCGTACTGCCGTCAACGTACGACATCGCTGACGCCGCGCACGCTGCCGAGCTTTAATTGAACGCATTGAAGACGTTTACGTCTTTAGTGGGATACAGCTCAAGAACGAAGCGGCAAATGCCCCTGAAAGAGGTTTTGCAGCAAAAAAAAAAAAATATGGTTTGGGGGCAAAGGAAATGGCGCAGTATCTGTCTCACATATCGGCGGACACCTGGGGCCGGATTACGCAACACTCACAAATTCTGTCAAAAGTTATTGACAGTGACGTCACAATGACGAAACGAAGAGACGTCCCCGCTTGACGCAACGAGGAATCAGCCAACTACAGCAGGGCGGCGCCTTGAGAGCATTTATTTGCACGGCGAGGGGCCATCTGCTAAATTTTTGTAAAGAGACTTAAGAAATACGCAGCGATCAAACTAACTAATATTTTATTTTGCCAAACCATTGCGTTTAAAGTTCGAAAATTTTAAGCAAAGCAAAAAAGGTTTGATAATGGGCTACTAAATTTGCTGGTGGGTAACTTTTGCTGCCACGGGGAAGCGCTGACAGCGGTAAAACGTCAAGCCGCTTTGCACGTAAGCAGCTGATTTTACGTCGTGTTATTGTTTTTTTTTTTACGCGGCGCCAGAAGCGAAGCTACTGTGCGATTGACCTAAGTGCGCAGAAAAATGTCAACGAATGCAGTGAAGGCTACGTGCCTGCCGAACGAACTTGCAAGGAGCGCACGGAACGAAATCGACCAAGACAACTTGTTGAAGTCTGTTGTTCGGCTCTTTCGATCGATGACAAAAATGCCAAAAGGTGAGGTGTTGCAATATGCGACGAGTGGTTGTTTGTTTCTTTTCCCTTGGGAAACAGAGGACGACCACGAAGTGCCATTTGCTGGGAAAGATAAAGTGCGTTGCCAGCATAAGCGTGTCTTATTTATATGTAGCTGTGTGTCACAGAGGTGGCGACGGCACCCTGGCCACCCTTTCTGCGCACTAACTTTACAGATTGCCTCCAACACCCGCTGTACGCATTTGCTCACCGTCGGTTGTGCGATGCAGACGTATGCCTCATTACCAACGGCTGCTTGAAAGCCGCCGGTAGCATAGAACGGCAGTGCACACCGATAGCACCTGCCGCCGCACCGACAACGCGCTCGCACGCGCACCTCCCAGTTCACCGGACACTTCGTCGCACAGCCACTGCACAGACTGCTTCTCCAGTCGAGAAAGGCGTCGAAACAGCTCGTCCGGCAAGTCAAACGCGTCTTCGTGCGCCCTCCTTCGCCGTTGCTCGCGCCAGCGCAGCCGCCTCAATCGTATGGCCGCGTACACCGCCGCCATTTTCTGTCAAAAACGCAACGGTCAAATTGACCGCCTCGAGACTGTCACAAAAAAGTGTCAATTTCCGCCTGCATAATTAGGTGTGCAACGTCACTACTTCTGCCACATCCGTGACGTAATCTGCAGCCACCCATGACGCAAAAAAAAAGCAAAATGGCCGCCGGCCACGACCGACCAATAGGAGCGAGACTTTTTGACAAGCTTTTCACAGTTTTCCTAATTGACAGTTGCGTAATCTGGGCCCTGAACCACGCCGTAAGGGAATGGTAAAAGGAGGGAGTGAAAGATGAAAGGAAGAAAGAGGTGCCGTAGTGGAGGGCTCCGGAATAATTTCGACCACCTGGGGATCTTTAACGTGCACTGACGTCGCACAGCACACGGTCGCCTTTGCGTTTCGCCTCCATCGAAACGCAGCCGCCGCGGTGTCAATCGATTTTCATGACGTCGTGGTTAATCCGGTTAAGCCGTGGTTAATCCTTTTCATCTGCCAGCCTCCTGCAATGTGACGCTAACAGCGCCAAGGGAATTAACCACGAACTAATGAGAATCGGCCGACGCCATTGGCTGGAGAGTCAACTTTGAGGGAAATGTGCCGCTTCGTTGAGTTGTATCCGACTAAAATGCCTCCTCTAGCGCGTTCATCGGAACGAAGCGTCTTCGTGCTGGCCCACTGCGTCGTTTTTGGTTGAGAGCTTCTCACAGGGTCGCCTCAGCACCCATATGTGGCAAACTGTGCCGGTCGCATTGTTGGTAGCTCGGAGCTTCCCTTGGTCGACCTATACGGCACTCCAAGTTTTTTTTTTTCGATTTTCGAAGTTTGCAGGTCGACTTGTACAACGTACCGCCTAATATGCGGTTATACGCGATGTTTAGGATCACAGTCAAAATGATGCGTTTCCTGTGTTCTACCTGCACACGTCTTGCACATAGTTGTAGAGAAGCCTTACCTTTAGCCTCGGTGCCTGAGGCAGGTGGCCATTCTTGAGCGATTACTTGCCCGGGTGGCGTCAGAGCAGGGCCGCTGCGATCCCGGTCTCACGAAAGAAAATAAATAGCGTTTCGGGGTCTCGCTAAGTCGTCTCTGACACAGAAACGACGTCTGTAATGCCATCGCTTGGGTTGACTTAACGTTACTGGGGCATAAGAATTCGGCGAACGGAGAAGACTGGCGGTCTTAATTTCATGAAGTTCGTTCTGCTTAGCTGCCCGGAAAGTTTTAACGTTCTTTTTTTTTTACTATCTGAGTGCATTTTGTGAAAAGTTCAAGACTGGGTTATGGATCGGCTATATCTTTAGCACCCCAGACATCTTAATAAAAACTGAGTGAGCATACGTGACAAAGGTGTCGTGGTAAGTTTGGTCACTCGTCCACGGGCCAAGGAAGCAAACAACCAAAATATATAATCAAGAAATCTAACACGACTTAAACGCAACGTAACACATGTAGCGCAACAAAGAGATTTACGTTGTTCGAATCGTTTTCCAGGTATGCAAGGAGCAGCAATGAAGGACTTAGCTCTAAACGAAGAAGACAACCCAAGATAATGACCCAATTAGTAAAAGCGAAAGAAGGAAGACCATGCCGTTTTTATATTAGAATGAGTAAACCCTGCACCTGAGCTGCTTCCTCGGCATGAAGTTAAGCGGACCATGATGCGTTTAATTTTTTTTTTTTGCTCAAAGGATTTTTTCTCAGTTCATTTATACCGCATTTACCGGCCGCCATCTATCCTGATTCAGTCCGATCACGACTGAAGTTTCGAGCGCGGTTGATTTTTTTCCTTTATTTTTTTCTCAGACAGTGCCTAAGAGGAGGCCAAGGCTAAAGGCTAAGAGCCTGACGAGGCCTTGGCCCCTTGTACACGCGGTTGCATCGATGAACAAATCTCGCAGATACAATTGGGTCAGTACAACGATTGCGATAAAAAAAAAACAAGTTTTCAAAAGGCAGAAAAAAAAATGTACCACCCTGTGCATCAATGCGAAACAATTTAATCATGCAGTACAAAACAAGACTTCTGGTTACGCTCGCAAGTCGGCACAAAAAGCAAAGGCAACATTATGCATCAAATGCGAAACCCGCAATGAAATGTCAGAACTATATACACCACGAAAGGGACGAAAAACAGAATCTCGCAATAATGTGGTTCTTGAACAATGTAAAACGCAATAAATGTACAGTGGCAATACAATTTTCATGTACACACCCCGTAAAAATCTAGAATATGGTTATTCAACCGTTAAAGCAAGTCATTGAGCCGTGTATGAAATTCGGGAGTTAACCAAGAAGCTTCTACATTCACTTTTAAAAATAGCAAAGGATTTGTTGAAGTTTACGTCTATTTCAGAGCGGTTCAACAGTTTAGTGGACCGACAAATTATCGTATCGTATGCAAAGCTACTGCACGTTACCGTTAAATCCTGACCGACGAGTTGGCCTGCTGTGTGCCAGGTGGTGTCACATGCTCCCGTTGTTGTAAAGAGAATGCAACGATGTAAAAAGTAATCAGAACACACTTTTTAGTGAAATGCTGTTGGGTAACCTTCAAATGAAGGACGAGCAAGCAGAAGGCTCACTTTTCAGTTTACAGTTCTATGTTTCCTGCGCAAGAGGTCTTTTTGCAGTTTCCTGGACGCGCGCCTTTCGATCCTGATCGTAAATATCGACCGCGTTTCACGAGCTCGCTTCGTGACAGCAGGAGCGGGCACAGTCGCTGTTGAAACTTGGGCTGCAGCGTCGTCGCATCTACGGCAATTAAATTCAATCTCAATCGACTCGATAAGGATCGAAAGCGTCTGTACGACAGCGGTGTAATTTTCCACATGGTAGGTGAATCAAGGAGGGCGTATGTTATCTTATTTCTTACGGTTACAGTCGAACCTCGTTATAACTAAACGGTTTATAACGAAATAATGGATGTAATGAAGGAATGACGATTTCCTTGGAAGCTCGGTCAACACGGGCTATAAAAAAAGCTACGGTTACAACGAAGTAATCGCCGGGCCCCTTCTAGTTCGCTATAACTATGTTCAACTCTATTTTGTGAGTTCAGCTACTGCAGTGACGACAGTGTGGGTTTTTCGTCGACAAAGATGGCGGCTTAGTAAGATCCATAACCTTTCCTCACTGCTGATGTTAAAAGCTCCATCACTGACCGTCTTTCCTGCGGCAGAGGGGAAGGGAGAAGGACGGAGCAATCACGCTTACCTTGTTTCCTGCAGCCCTACAACAATATTAATGCAAGCCGTGATAGGTACCCTTCCCCCACTAATATCTTAGACAGCTCTCAAATATCGTATTGCGTGATAATTTTAATAAACAGAAGACTGTATTGTAAGCGTGCCATTTTGAAAGGAAACGTCATTATGTTTGGACTGTTAAGTCGCACGCCCGCATCGCCCGAACTAAAAGATTTGATGGAAATATACTTACAGATAATTTTTTCTTGACTGCGAGGGGTCGACACTGTAATAAAAAACTCACATGTTGAATTACCCTTTTCTTTTCTTTTTATCCATCCTTTTTACAACGATAGCTGAATGAGTTTGGGTGTTCTACAAGATAAACGGCACTATAGAGTCGGCGCCGCCGTCGCATCCGTAATATGCCGCAATGATGACGATGATGATGGTGCTAATGATTTAATTTTAATGGCTCAAGAGCAGCTAGGCCAAACTTTGCCATGGCATAATCATAACGCGTCCAAAGCTTTCTTCCTGATGATTGAATGCAAGGTTGCCCAGACAGGACTCACGCGTTAGAGACCTGGAGGTGGGTGGCTAGGCACTCTCGAGAAAACGCCACCTGTAGTCACATGGTCCATGTAGGCTTTGATGGAGTCAAGGTACGGTAGAGGTGTTGTGACTATTTCTTCCTCCGAGGGAGGGCGCAACATTCTGGAGTTCTTTTCTTTAATCAACGACGTTTATTGTCCACTAACATTTCTTTTTTCAATAAACTTTTGCTCATCACAAAGTAACATAAACGGCAAACACGTCGACCTTCTTCAACCAAAGGAAATACACAAACGCTCACGTACATGCTTGTCGGAATTTTAGTTGTTTTTTTTTAGCATGCACGTGCTTAAAGTAGACTGTTCATTCTATAAAAAACGCGTGTAGTATTTTAAAATTATCTAGATTTCTTATTTACAACCGAGAGACGTGCTTTGACTAGTTTTCTGAGCAGTGTTGCAAAAATAAAAATGAAAATGGAGAGAAGCTGGCTTTCGCTGGTTGCTTGCAACCTGACTCAGCTATTTTAAAGCCATCGATCATGAACACGCCCAATGACGCGGCTTGTTAGCTTGCTAGCGGCTTGCTATTGGTTTCCGGTATATTACTTTAGACTGCACATTGGTCGCCTGCACATTGGTCACCTACATTAGCTGCGAATAGGTCTTGCAGGCGCGCTCCCCCATATGCAAGGCAGGCAAAATATATTTACACAACCCTCCTGCTTCACTTCACGACAGTGTCCTATGCGGGTAAGAAAGTTTTCTTTCTGTATCTATCGCCTCAGCGGTGCTGTGCGGCGTTCCAGTGAGAACACCTCTCGAAAGCGAGTAACTGTTTTCATTTTTTTTAAGTAAAACCTGACGGTTCAACTAGAATCATCTTAAAATCTGCGCATGCTATCAGCCGCCAGAGCTTCAGCCGAGTATGCACGTGTCTTAATTTTCGAGCTTCGCCTGCTTAAAAGATATTCGAGGGTTTAATTGCTACAGCCATTTGACTCACGGCATAAAATTACCTCATGCACAAAACTCGACGTCAAATTACCTTTTAACGTGGAAACCAGAATTTAATTTATTATATCCTCCATGCAATAAACAAGGCGTCTTGATTTCGGTTTTTTTCTCTCAATTATGTTGCGGACTCTCTCATGGGTGATTTTTAGTGAATAAAATTACACAAGGTCTTCTTCACATTTACGCCAGTTGATATTGATCGAACATGTAATGAAGTTACTTAAAGTGACAAACGGGATCCGTTCAGTGCGGACGAGACCAGGTGAAGGGTAGACGTCCAAACTAATTTGGGTGATCATAGACCCTCATGTGCGTGAGGTGGAAAATTATGTGGTGGATGGCCCATTTTCTTACCAGGAGATTTAATGTCGAGGTCTGGTTGTGGCGCTGTCAAAGAAAAAAATTCTTAGCCAACCACTTAAAAAAAAAAAGGTGCACGACAACCTAAGGAAACGAGGATTAAAAGAGGTCTCAGCCAAAGAACTTTCGCACGCACACGCACGCGCATGCAGACACGAACACATATATTACATAGTTCAGACCTGCCATCTCCTGCTGTTATTCCTTATTTTGTTACTAATATGACAAACACGAGGGATGGAAGAATTTTTAATTATTATTGCTGTATTTAGCTCCTCTGTGATAGCAGGCATGAGATCCGTATAGACTAAGACCGTTCAAGCGTTAAAAGCGAAAAATATTAACTTTTTTAACATTTCACAGCATGTCTAATGCAGGATGAGCTCCAGCTAAACAAAGGAAGAAAGAGGTGCCGTAGTGGAGGGCTCCGAAAAAATTTCGACCACCTGGGGATCTTTAACGAGTGCTGTTCGATGTCAGTGCACGTTAAAGATCCCCAGGTGGTCGAAATTTTTCCGGAGCCCTCCACTATGGCACGTCTTTCTTCCTTTCTTCTTCACTCCCTCCTTTATCCCTTCTCTTACGGCGCGGTTCAGGTGTCCAACGATATATGAGACAGATACTGTGCCATTTCCTTTCCCCAAAAACCAATTATTTATTTAAACAAAGGATTACAACGTTGTACTGAGGCGAGTTTGTAATGTTACAAAAATTTGTTTTCAAGAAAGGCACTTCTCTGGAGATACGAACCCAACTGTATGAGTCACTAAATCAACCCCTTCTGATTCAAGCTCTGCAAGTTTTATTCGAACCGCTGCAGTGATCGACTACAGAGAGCCAGCAAGCACTCTACGTTCGTTCAATAGCAAGGTCATTGTTCACTTACGATCTTTCGATTCCTCTTCACCTGGAAGTTGAAAGGGAAGCACAATGGACCAGAATTATTCGTTGAGTATAAAAAAAGAACTAGCAGTACACATGCAAGTTGGAAAAACACGTTATACATCTTGTGTGTAGACTGATATTGATTTGAACGTGGTTAGCGACCATATACATCTCAGCATCACTTCAGTAGAAACATGATTTGCAATGGCTGGTTCTTAACTTAAGCAAGCCAAAAAGAGGACGATTACTTCATTCAGTTCACCGCCACCGTGCGCGATTGATTCCAACGTGCTTGCACGCCCCATTTTCATTATTTACACATGCATAAACTTGCTAAACAACTAAGTAAAGCAGTAAAAAGTGCTGTGGAAACGGAAAATCATCCACAAACCCTTCGGACAAGAATCGTGATCGGTGCCCGATGTAAAGCTCGGCTCTTTTTAGGTGTCATTTTCTCCATAAACCGGCGCAAGGGCCTCACAACACAGCTCATCGCGTAGCGCTAATTAAACGCGATATTTATCTTCAGTCATTAGATGTGTGCCGGCAAGTCGTCCCTTTATGAGATTTTGAAACGAAAGCTTGACGCTACCTCGTAACGATTCCGCGGTGCTTGCGGTTTTGACCTTCAAATGAGCCAGAGGTCAAACCAAGACTAAGCCATGGTATACCTATGGTGTCTTGCCACATGCTACCCCAGGCATCTCAAGGCCAAGTTAAGGTCAAAGGTCTGTATTAAAGGTTAAACGTCAAGGTCAAAGGTCAAATATAAAGTAAAAGAGAGATTAATGGTATTATGACGTCAGTGATGACGTCAAAAATGACGCCAATGGTGACGTCGAACGACTGTATTTAAGAGGCGATGCGTTCCGCCTGGGTCCAGAGGCTACATGGACGAGCAGAAGTCTCGTGCTGCACTCTAGAGTAGCTATGCAGTGAAGCTCTCGATTACAAACTAGGTTAAACCAAGATAAACCACAGCTAATTTTTTCACGAACATGTATACACAGTATGCGTCATACTATTCACCGCGTTAAGAGCCGGTTTAACCATGTGTCTGTTCTGTTTAAGTATAACGCATACTGTACATTGCCCGAATCCTGTTTCGCGATAAAGCCTAACCCGCCGCGGTGGGTCAGTGGTTAGAGCGCTCGACTACTGATCCGGAGTTCCCGGGTTCGAACCCGACCGCGGCGGCTGCGTTTTTATGGAGGAAAAACGCTGAGCGCCCGTGTGCTGTGCGATGTCAGTGCACGTTAAAGATCCCCAGGTGGTCGAAATTATATTCCGGAGCCCTCCACTACGGCACCTTTTCCTTTCTTCTTTCACTGCCTCCTTTATCCCTTCCCTTACGGCGCAGTTCAGGTGTCCAGCGATATATGAGACAGATACTGCGCCATTTCCTTTCCCCCAAAACCAATTATTATTATTATTATTATTATTATTATTATTATTATGAAGCCTACTCGCGTTAATAATAATAATTGGTTTTTTGGGGAAAAGAAATGGCGCAGTATATGTTTCGTATATCTTTGGACACCTGAACCGCGCCGTAAGGGAAGGGATAAAGGAGGGAGTGAAAGAAGAAAGGAAGGAGAGGTGCCGGAGTGGAGGGCTCCGGAATAATTTCGACCACATGGGGATCTTTAACGTGCACTGACATCGCACAGCACACTCGCGTTAAGAGCCGGTTTAACCATTTGTCCGTTCCCTCTAAGTATGACGCATACTGTACACAGGCCGTATCCAACCTCTTCATTTACGCAGTTCCTTCACGCAAATCACCGCGCCTGCAACATAATCTCTACGTTTGAGCGTTTCCTGGTTGCGTGTTTATGGAGGAAAAACGCTAAGGCGCCCGTGTGCTGTGCGATGTCAGTGCACGTTAAAGATCCCCAGGTGGTCGAAATTATTCCGGAGCCCTCCACTACGGCACCTCTAATTCTTCCTCTCTTCTTTCACTCCCTCCTTTATCCCTTCTCTTAAAGCGCAGTTCAGGTGTCCAACGATACATGAGACAGATGCTGCGCCATTTCCTTTCCCCAAAAACCAATTATTATTATTATTATTAGTTTGACGAACTTGCGGTAAAACAAGGTCATTTAGTGCATTCTTGCTTTTCCATACGTCATTCCGGAATGAGTTGGAAAAATTGCATTCACTCTGAAAACGCCACGTAGGCACGTTTGGTTATTTTTGAACTGTGAGTTGATCATCATATGAATTTCCAGTAGGTTACACATATTTGGAGGTACTTTTCTACTCTAATGATTCCCTATATAGTCATGCTTTTCTTCTGTGGAACCGCCTCACTAAATGCTCTTTTTAGGAGCATGTCAGATAGAATAAATAATAAACACGAGAAATACGGGATTTTTTTTTTCTGGGACACTGAAAGCGCTATTTTAGCTTTAACTCGAGCTATATAAAGATAAAAAAATTTGGCAGTCCTACTTTCTATAGGGATGTATGTTATCCCCATTGTATATGTGACGGTCCCGTGCCTTTTAGGGTGTCATAAATGAAATGAAACTAGGAAGGATAAAATTGTGCTGTACCTCCGAAGTAGGCATGCTTGGCGAGCGTCAAAATGATCGCAAATACAAGAGCAACCACGACGAGTATGAACAAGCAGTCTCGGAGGACCTCCCGGTAGTTCCGGTCCTCTGTCTCCACTTTCCTGAATGGTAACAGGAAGAGAAAAAAATAAAAAAATGGGTGTCTCTAAACAAGAAAACAGTACTGTCAATATCGTAACTGCATATGAAAACAAGTTAGAATGGTGTTAACTTGCTGCCAATTCTGTTGCCCGCTTCTTTTTAAATTAAGCATGGAAGCCTGAGGGAATGTTCCGCAGGTCTGGAAAATCTAAGTTCACGAAGCCGAAGTAGAGGAAGGAATACGTGGGCTAAAATTCTCATTGTCAGCTGTAAATGGTGATTTATGAAGATCGGCTCTGAACGGAGTTTCTTGGTTAGTTTCGTCGGAAAATGCTTGCTTCTCAGATCTACGCTCTGTAATTCTGCACGTGTCGCAAGCTAAGAAAATTAAACCTGCTCTTAAAGAAGGGTAAAGGTAGATTTTTTTTTTGTGTGTGTGTATATGCGAACGTGGTCTGCCACATTCACCGGGCCCTTGAAAACAGCATTTTTGCAAATTATGTTATCGTCAAACCGCATCAAAATTTCGGCTTTTCATCAGTAATACAGTTCTCAAGTCTCGATGTTCCCATGAATGTTCACAAAAAACTTTGCGGCCTTATGTCCAACAGTTCCTACCCTCCGAGTTCTCTTCATGATCTCTGGTGCGAACTTCTCTGCTAGAACATACGTGCCACAACGTCTGTGACGCATATCAAGGTAAATACATGCCCGACAGAATACGTAACTGGGATATGGTCGTTGAGAGCAGAAATGTGATTTAGACAAAGCAACCTATAGTTGGAACGCTACACGAGCGCTCCTATTGTTACGCAGTTATTGAAGAGCTGACGACATGAGAGCACAGTGTGCACTCCCTGAATTCCAATACAACTGAGGCTGCATAAGTGGCGCGGATTTTTTTCAAAAACTCTACTGCAAACAACAGGACCACTGTGTCCATGAAGTGTCGTGGCAGCAGAAGTAATAATCTCGTCTTAGCACCATTTGCCGTCCTTCTTCATAAAGCGTTATGTGAATGTAATAATCTGCATTCCAGCATACAGTACAAACCCATTAGCAGCACGTCAAAAAAAAAAAAAGACAGTGAGCGAAGCCCGTAGGAAATCAATCTTCAACGCAGTGTCTATGCCGAGGTCAGCTGAGAAACGTTAGCTCAAGCGTCTGGGACACAGGTGAACCAAGAAGGAATGAATGCGTCAGCTGCAGCGTTTTGTGTTTCACTTATCGATCAATATTGCGGTGAACTTTCGCTGTCAATGTGGACTCCGGGGCCGTCCACTGATCTCTGCTCCGTATTAACAGGAACAACATTCGGAATAGCAACAATAACAGACGGATGATTCTCGCCGTTTGAGTTGAGGTGTTAAATGCTACAGGTGGGGTTAGCCCCTCATGTAAAGCCCTCAAGGGCGCTTGACGTATCTATAATAAATAAATAAATCTGCCGGCAATCGCTCCACCGTAGCGTCCCTTCTATATTAACAATAAGGACTCCACCCAAAATCTGTATTTTCGCCTCTCTAACCTACCTTTTTGGAATAAATGTTTTCTACTACGACTACTATATTAACAATGTCCTAAAGCCTGTCGCATCTACCCTGCTATGCGCACAGTCTCTTGTAATAGCACACATTCTCTCCCGCAGTCACCATCTATGCACACAATCAATCCACACAGTCCACATCACAGTCCACTCCAGAAGTCACCATCTATGCACATAATCAGTCACAGTAGAACATAGGCCACTCTAGTGCCACAATCCATACACACATTCACTCACAGTATAGCGTAGTCCACACCAGAAGACACCATCTACGCACACATTCAATCACAGTAGGCCATAGTCTGTTCCTGCTCGCCGATCTTGAAATACCCGCCTGTAGCGAAGCACCTTGAAGCACAATTGTTTGCTGTAACGTGAAGAGGCCCGTTCGTAAGCAAACCTCGGTTGCGGCCTTACCGTCGCTCCCTGCCATCGATGTCCTTGGCGATATCCGAGTAGCCGCTGGCTGTCCACGAGTGAAGCGGCGTGGACTCTGGCGCCAAACCGTACGGCTCTCCGGGCGGGCCAAAGAAGTTGGGCTCGCTGGAGCTGGGCACGGACATGCGGCCCGCACTGTCACCAGAGCGGGGCTGGTGTAACTCCTCGGGACAAAGGTGGTGCGGGTATCTGTCCATCATCTCCAGCTGGAGCGCCTTGAAATCCTCGTCGCGAGACGCTGCGTTAGATGTGTACGTATACACTGTTGCACGTGCGTTTGCGTTGTATATACACCGATGCGTTCTCCCAGCGTCAAACGAAAAAGGAACAGGATGACAAAAATGAAAAAAAAACCCCGAAAATTATGACCGCTGGAGAGGAGCTAAATGTCGCAGATATATTCGGGCCTTGGGAGTGAAAATTTAGTGTGCCATTATTCAGCCTCCCATAAATGAACTTTTCTCGTTTTGCGGTTGCTGTTGCAATGGTCTTCCTCGCATGCCATTTGACTCCGTCACTTTAAACTTTGTCGTCAGAAGTCTGTCACGTTCAATGCAGCCTCTTCCATTTCGTTACAAGCTGCGTTATTCCATTGTCAAGCCCTTCCAGTCCTTACTCTCCCGTGTCTTGTCATCTCGTCATTATTTTTTCTCCGCTTTGCTCTGCCTTAATTCCCGACCAATCCTAACCAACTTCACTCGTGCGTCCTTCCAGCTGCCTTTTTTTGTTGTTGTTAGAGCTAGGTGTAGGAGTCTCCACGGGATCCCGTCCTCAGTTACATGAGTGCTTTTTAACGCCATAGTGTTAGTGAGCTCGTGTCACAGAAAATCCGGCATCGGCGTCGTCGTTGACCGTGAGTGAAAAATCCCCAGAGAAGCAACGTATGAGGTAGGTGGGCCAGTCAGGTCACGTGACCTTGTGGCGTCATCACCAATTGCCCACTGAACTGTTACAAGGGGTGCGATGCCGTTCAGCGTGCCGTTGAAACGTTCGACTAACCCATTCGCCATTGGGTGGTAGAGCGGTGTCGGCAGCTATTTTACTGAGAGGAGGCGACTGAATTACTTCATGACAGCAGACATGAAGTAGGAGCCACGATCGGTGACAATTTCGCGAAGTATCCCGACTCTAGGAAACATCTCCAGCAGTCCTTCGGCTGCCTGTTTCGCTTCAATAGAGCGCAATTCGATATTATCCGGGTACCTTGTAGCGAAATCCACCAAGGACGAGATATACCGGTTCCCTTTCTCGGATTTGGGCGACAGTGGGCCAACAACGCCAACAGCAACCCGTGTGAACGGGCTTTCAATGATAAGGGTGGTACCCAAGGGAGCTCGGCATACGAGGTACCGAGGCACCGTTCTTTGACAGACGTCGCACGACTTGACAAGCCGTCTAGCCTCCGACTGGACCCAGGGCCAATAAAACTCAGCCAGTATGCGGTCCGTCCCGTCCATCACACCTTGGTGACCGGCCGCCACGTTGTTATTCCCGAGCGACCAATAAATGAATTAACTGCCACCTGCCACGGTGGGCAGTTTTCTCACTCTCAGGTGGCCAAGTTGTGAGGACGCTGCAACGTCACGTGACCTAGGTGGCTGACCTGTCTCCCAGGTTGCTTTCTGGGCAGCACCTGCCAGAGTCATGCTCGAGATTTTTCAGTCACAGCGACGGCACCAGATTTTCTGCACAATGGGGAACTTAACGCTATCGCGTTAATATATACGATAAGCTACAATGCACTAGAAATTCTTTTCTCCGCAGCGATACCAGAACAAAAAAAGTTTGGCTCCACAGTTCACTATAAAGCTGTGCGCCAGCGAGTGAGATGTAATGAACGTACTACAACAGATTCGCGGAACAGTTTTACGCGTCCTCTTTCATTCGCCATATGATTATATGCATCTCAGCAGCGTGTGGGACTTCTTGGCCTGAGACACTCATTACTGGGAACGGCGTGAGATGTTTTAGCTGTGTCGTCCAATTATTTTTCGTTCAAAATTCAGGACAGTGCTTCGTAGCCAAGCTAGAGCTTTTATAGCTTTTAGAGCACTTTATACATCAGAGATTCATCATCTCTATCTGTCGATTTCATTTAATTTCTTTCATGTTAAATCGACATGAACTAAAAAAATTGACAGTGGCTTAGCTCGGCTGTGCAAGGATATACGTAGCGAAAGCTAAGGCATAGCTTGGCTAGCCTTGGTTAATCTTGATTGCAAGTCCAGGTTAGTCTGGCTAGTTGTTGTCATGTGGTTCGTCACGTGGTTTGTCGCTTGACCAGTCACGTGGTTGGTCACGTGGTGCAGTGCGACCACGGTGGGACTGCGAGCACGGCGAAGCTGCGAGTTCGTGGCCAATGTAGATTTCGATACAAAAATGCGTCGACGACATTGGCAGAGAACATCAGCAACGTGAAAAGCTCACTGAACAAAAGGAATCAGGCGCGAGAACAACGAGCACTTGTGACTCAGGTCCCAATGGCCGCCAGCTCGGTATACAGGCTGAATTCTTCCTGTTATGTCAAATAATGTTTACATTTTTTCGTTTCGACGCTTTTACCCTCGCTGTGACTCTTAATTCAAATAAAAGGGACATATGTAAGTAGTACGGCCGACTGCTTTCTGAAAAACATCGAGCGGAATCTCATCACGAGGTTAAGTGCGCGCGTTTTAGGGCCGGTTCGCGCTATTGTCAGCTGCGCTGCTCGTTGCAAGAAACTTACTCATGTCGAAGTCGTAGCGACCAGCTACGAATTGACGACGTGTCGCACCGAGGGAGGCGAAGGGAAGCCGGCGTCAGCTTGCTCACAACGGTCACAAAACAACGGTCGTTTTCTTCTTCATCACTGCGCAAGCCACAAGAAACTGCATTTGTTGTTGTTGCCTTCGAACCATAATGGCGCATGCCCACAAGGAGGATTGGTTATGACACAGGCGGTGGCTTCCAGGTTTTTCAAAAGGTGAAATGCGGAAAATATTAGGTGAAAGGGGAAAATAAAAGAAAGAATCAAACAGGATTGTGTGACAAGTGGTCGAATGTGGAAAATAGGTTTGATGAACATGAATTTGCTGGTTAAAAAAAATTACCGTGGAAGACATTTTGATTCGAGAAGGAAATTTTGGATGGGGGAGCGTACAATTCCGTTACTGTGTATTTACCCCCGAAGTGGGCTCGCACTCCGGGGGAAAAAAAAAGATTGTAAATTCTGGAAGAAATACGCTAAGGCCGATTCATTTTTAAATAATTTTTTCTCATAACGTGTAACGGTTTAGCGGTTATCCAAGCCACGATGCAAAAAAGAGGCAAATTATTTAGCATATGAAGTATTTTATGTTATCGACATTTGATGATGGTTCGTTCCCGACTGCGGCGGGCACACTTCGACGAAGGCGAGATAAAAAAAATAAAAACAACTTCCTACCGGCAATTCAGTGCATGCTCACTCACTCCAGACAGGCGAAATAAATCCAGAACTATCTGTTATATGGCGTGCCTCATAGCTCACGCTCTTGATCGCATAAAATCATTTCCAGTTTCCAGTTTCGTTTCCAGTTTTTCTTTTCATTGGAAAGGAAAACGAAAACCTTACCTCGGAAATTATTCAGTTCTCAGGAACCATTCCGTTACTTAAATCAAGGCTGGGTTATTGCAATTGTTAGCGCACTGTTTTGATTAAAATAATCGCTCCCGAATTAGTGTAAGCAATGTTACACAAATTAGAGCGATAATTGGACTAAGCTACAAACACAGTCAGTTGCGTACGTCCGAAATACACTATACTTTTTTCTGATGCAATTAACATGAGTGACGTGTAAAATTTACGAGTGAAACCGGAGGAAAAGACCGCTTCATTTTTTTTTGCTTTCAGACCGCGGTGTGCTGATGCCAGACCTTTTAGATATGAATAGTTTCCAAATAATGACTATTAGAGTTAAGATGCATTTAATTTTGACAGCTATATTATTTGAACTCGCCAGCCAAGTCAACCATGCTGCTCCCGGCTGTGGAGCCACTGCTTAACTCCATTTTCACAAGTGCAAGCAGGGGTGTAGGAATTTTAGGGGTGTAGGGGTGTAGGAAGAGTGTCATCCAAAATTCTCCGAAACCGCTAGAGGCCGAGAAGTCCTTGACAGAAATATCACTGTTCAATTAAACAGCTCGCTTGGACGAGAAACGCAGTCAAGGAAATGGCGAAAATGTGTACTGAACCGCAGGCCTCTGGCAGCAGTCGTGCACCAAGCGGTGCTCCAGCGTTGGCTTCTCTGCAAAGCGTGGATCCTTTGGAACCACGTGATCACTCTTGGCGAATAGATGTGCGACATGTCATGCGAGAGCAAACTGGTAGTATAACGGAGATCCTTTTTTATATAAAAAAAATTGACACTGATTTTGCTGTAGTTCTTCCGACTGTTTTCTTTACCTTCTGCAAATGTAACTGGCCTTGTGTGGCAACGTGATGAATTTCACGGTTATCCAAGGCGTGCAAATTGGCATCCAGTACAGAGAGCCCTTAATGCCAGCCAGGCAGCGATTCAGACTTGCAAGGTACTTCGTGCAGCCGCGTAGATTCCAGACTAAAATTGTCTCTGGCACGCCTCGGTTGCTTTCACCCGGCTGAACTACTAGACGACCGCACGAGACAACGATTCTAAGTCGAGTCAGAAAGGAGCGACAGAAGGGTCAACATGCAGTCCATATAGGAGTCCCAGTAGTAAATGGCAGTGTAGCAACCTCAACACAGATGGCGCCGAAGAAAATCTTGTTTTCTTCTTGGGATCACTTGTGACGGAAGGAGGCACAAATACTCTTGTTCACAGCACTGTGAAGACACTGCACCACGCTTGCTATATACACACGAGGTGGTTCCGAGTGGGCGTCAACGGCATAGCAAAAAATACGCTTCATCAGACCTATAGTATTCCAGTCACTGTCCGTTCCAGTATTCGCGTGTGCACACAGGAAATGGCATTCAATATATGTGAACCCTAATCACGCTGCATCCGCCCAGCATTTGCAGTGGCATCCTGACAGTCACGAAACTATAGACCACCATTTTCAAAACCACATGTCACTCACAGGCCGCGCGTTGTACTCGGCGGTATACAGCCAGTCGCATTAAACGCGTGAAAAAAAAACAAAAAAACATTCACCGCACTGTGCTGCCTACAAAGATTTTCGCCACTTTGAAAAGAGATAACAATCGTATTACCATGCACTGCATACACATTCACCATGCATCTCTCAGGCGGGAAAAAGCGCATTCTCATCAAACTTCAACGAGCGAAAACACTTTGCATGCATTAGCGCCTGATAAAATACAACTGCCTAAGGATAGAGTGAAACGCCATTCAACATTGCGATCGCACACAGGCAGGCGTCTTCTTTAACAAATTTTCATTTCGCCTACGGTCGACCGCCTGTCGAGCTCAGCGTGCTGTATAATGTCTAACCGCACGACAAGAACCGCAATGGAAAAAAATATATATATATTCTATAGAAAACAGCAGGAAGGTCACAAGATAATACGTGACCGTTCTGCTACACGCTACACTGAAACCCATACAATTCAGCACTGACCAATACATAAACGATGATGACAGCTCTGTACTGAAGTAGAGGTCGGGGTCCACTATAACGCAGCTTGTTGAAGTGAAAGACAGCGAGGACAGGGCAGAATTAAAGAGCTATATAGAGAGAACCTTTAGAAAAAGAAAATTATGCACGTCGATAAACTTTGCTGCGGATAGAAGAAGAATAGAAAGGAGAATGCGTAAAACGATGGACACCACAGCGTCTCATCGGACCCGCATCTCGATGGCATGGCTCGTGGCGTTGGCGACGAGGTCCCCCTGGCCGCTGAGCAACGGCTCTCCTTGGAAGGCGACCAGTCCGAGGGTGTTCATGGAGAGGAATATGAGCACCACCGCAGCGCACTTCAGGGCAACGCCAAACATCACCTGAAAGAGGGGACAGATGGAGTAGGGGGGGGGGGGGGGGGTGAAGCTTGTATAGACGACGAACTACTGAACACAAGACCTGCACAGAAAGCACTGTTCCAGCGCGCATGTCCTGTAGTTCACCCTTTTCGCAACTAGGGTAGAAACACTACCAGTGGTGTAGAGCTGTTAATAATTTCCTCCGTCATGATTTTATTTCAAAGAAAACATTTTAGTCATCTATCTACATAATCATCTTTCAATCGTTTATTCTATAGCTTTTTCTTTCTGTCCAAGAGTGGAAGAGAGTCATTCTGACTGTTTCGTTGCCGATTTCAAGAGCGCACAGAAAGCTAAAGCAAATATACTAAAATTGTACGCGCAAAACAATCAGATGATGATGACGATCGTGTCAGACGAACAGGTCAATCGAGCGCCCTCAACGGCCAAGAATCTAACGAAACATAGTGGTGGTTCAACAGCGCAAACACACACATACCAAGTAAGAGACGAGACACACAAACCAGCGCTGAACTTACAGCTGATTTTTTATTAGGAAAAAGCACGTCATATATACACGCAACGTCTCGTCTCTTACTTGGTCTGTGTGTGTTTGCGCTGTTGAACCAACACTATGCATCAACACCAACAGCCCAATCTGCAGCTCTTCTACAATCTAACGAAAGTTTATGCACGTGGCTCCATATAGCACCCCACTGTCTGTGCAGGTCTGTAGTTCAGCTGATTTTGGCACAGATCAACACCTTGTTTACAGATAACGGGGCTGCTCGTGGATGCCGGAGGTGGTTGATTGTTCGGTCTGCGCCGCAGTCTGCTGCCGGGAGCGGCTCGCTTTTGTTCGCTCATCATGACGTCTGAGAACAGCTTTTCATTTAAGTGCTTTGAAATTAAGTTGCATACTTTTTCACGCTTTTCTTAAATGCACTTGCCAGTGGTTAAAGAACGGCAGCCTTCATGGATGCACTGTGAAATTAGAAAAAAATAGGTTACAATGTTTTGTACGCAGCAATTCCTCCGGGCCGTGCTTATAGCCGGTACTCCTCCCCTAAGTGTAACTCCGGAAAGCGCATACTGTATTGTTTTAAAAATCGGCTTTAGAAATGACGTCTCATGCTTCACGTTATGTTTTGGGATGTACTCGGCTTTGGTAACGAAGGCACGACCTCATAGGTGCTCTGCGAAATTAGAAAAGTGCCGTATAAGTATGCTGCTAAGGGCCGCACATACGCATGGGCCGCTCCAGCCAACTTGGGAGCCGATAATCTAGAAAAGAAAATACATTTAGTATATCGCCTGAATTCAGCTGCATTCATCATCATCATCTATTAACCCTTAAGGGTCCCGTAGGGCCATTACATAAGGGGGGGAGGGATACATAGTGTCCGACGGTCATACATATGAAAAGGCAATCAAAATTGAGAAAACTAGGCAAAGTAAAAGAGAAACAAATTAATATAATCAATCACAGAAAATGTGAAGAAGAAACACACAGAAATACACACTACAGTAATAGGACGTGTCCAACAAAGTGTTTGGTCGTTTTACAGTGCACCGTAGCTGACACCGGGTATAGGAAAGTTTTATTATTCTTGAAAATGTCCGATGAGTAGCTGCCTAAAGTTGGAAGGATTAGTCTCAACAACAATGTTTTCGGGTAGGTTACTCCAGAATCCAATCGCACAAGAAAGAAACGATTTGTTGAATGCATTGGTGGAGCCGCGCAAGCGTTGTATGCTAGAGGAATTAAATAAGCGGCGAGATGATCGTACCGGAGTGCGCAGGAGGTTTTCCCGAAGTGCTGGACAGTTAAGGTACCGTTAAACAGCCGCTCGCGTTCCCCGAGGACCTGCCAGATGATAACAGCTGCCTGTTTCTATCGTTATTATCATTTTTGAGCATGCACCGCTGTGCTGCTGAATACTGTCTCTGAGGGTCTTAAAGTTTCGGCCACACAGTTGGGCAATTTTAATTTGTGCTGCATTATGAGCCATTTGTTTTGCCAGTCTGCCACAGGTGACAGTTTCCGATCTTTGGATTGTCGCATACGCCGAATTACATGGAAAGCAGGCAGCCGGGCGGAACTTCAGCGTCGACAAGTGACTGCACCGATAGTGTGGCCAGCAGAAAGACCTCGCCGCAACAAACAAAAGCAGGAAGGCATTCCTTCTTCGCTAAGCGCTAGGCGCTGTCTTCTTTTCACCTCCAATGTTTACCCCAGTTGTCTCAGACGGCGACAGCAGCGCCACCGTATCGGTCTGTGACAGTATCGGTCTGTGATAGAAATAATGAAGTTTTCCAGGATTGCATGAAAACGAGGGAAAGGTTTACGCATCCCGATTTACAGGCGTGTGGACGAGATTGTTAATTTAATGAAGGGAGGTCAATAGCAGCCTGTGCTGACAAATGAGGAGGTGCTGTAGCCTCTTTTTAGTTCTTGGAAAGGCTGTTAATTTTCGTTTCTGAAAACTAATCTGGTAGTGTCCCTGGTCTGGTTCTGCGCTGATGTGCTTCTTTAAAATTCTTCACCAGCAGATAATATCACGTTGTGCACCTTTGTGCCATATTGCTTGTTTGTACTTATATGGAGAAACTACAACCTTTGTCCGCAAAGTTTAGAGACTGATTTATTTTCTTCCCTAGAAATGATTCCCCAAAAACAAATGTTGGCGCGTATGTGTAGTGCCATCTTTTCGGGCTGACCTGAGCTATTTATGTTAATTGTTGTGGCAGCCGCTAGATGGCACTACATGTAGAAAAATACGTTGTCACTAGTCGTCTGCGCATTCTACTGCGAGTGAATGTGGAGAGATGGACGTCCACCTCGAACAGCGTGTAAACCTAAAATTCGGTGTGAAGCTTGGCAAGACAGCCCCTAAAACTCGTGAGCTCCTTCGTGACGCTTGCGGCAACGAGACATCGCGGGCGCGATTTTTCGAGTGGCACAAGATGTTCGTTTCGGGGAGAACGTCGGTGGAAGACGACACAGGGCAGGGGCGCCCTTCAACTTAACGGATCAGGGAAATCGTACAGCAAGACCACACCATTAAACTCCGCATGTTATCGGGTGCTCTAGACATTAGTAAGACAACATGCCACCAAATTTTGCGTGAGAATTTGGGGGAACGAGCTGAATGCCAGAATTGTGCCACACTCCCTCACACAAGACCAGAAGGACACGCGGGCATCAGTGAGCACTGATTTTCTCTCCGAGGCAGAGAAGGATGCTTCATTCGTCGACAGCATCAGTGTTGAAGACGAAACATGGTGTTTTCAACACGATCCTCAAACTAAGAGGCAGATCGCCAAATGGCGGTCCACAAGCTCTCCGTCGTCTAGAAATGTGCGGCGACAGAAGACCAAAACAAAGAAGATGCTGATAGTTTTTTTCGATGAGAGAGGTGTCATACACCACGAGTTCGTCCACAAGGACAGACAGTTAATCAGGGGTTTTATATCCGCGTGCTCCAACACATGCGTGATGCACTGCGACGCCGCCGCCCTGACTTACGGGCATCTGAGCAATGGAGCCTTCTCCACGATAATGCAAGACCGCACACTGCTCTCAGCGAGACGAAATTTCTCGCAAAGCACAGCGTTACTGTCCTGCCCCGTCCTCCATACTCACATGACCTCTCCCCATGCGATTTTTTCCTGTTTCCTGGTGTGAAGACAGCCCTAAAAGTTAGCTGGATGTGGAGCGTGAAGGCCATTCAAGACGCCACGACAAAGGAGCTGACAGCTCTGCCAAAAGAAATGCTTTCCAACTGTTTCCGAGACCTCAAAAAGTGTTTGAAGCTTTGTATAGACTGCAAGGGAGACTATCTCTAAGGGGTGCTGCACAAATGATTTCAATGTTAAACGCATTTTTTAATGGACTCAGTCTCGGAACTTTACGGACAAAGGTTGTATATCATTGCATACGCGGTTAGCTAAAACGTATCGTTGTCCATCTTCTGAGGAATGTACGAGTAAGCCCTTTAAGGCACCTCTCGCCATTTCACTTAAGATAGTATGTTTCCACGAAACTATAGCAACACAATCATTTCATCAGGTTCGCAAAGCTAACCACCAACGGTTATTTTAACCAACGTGCTCATATTTTGTACGAAGTGTCACAGTAGATCGAAACAGTAACGTCGAAAGCAGTAGAAAGAGTTTTCGGAGCATCAGAACACCGCTATTTTTTTTGTAGACGGACATGAAGCTAGAAACGAAAAAAAAGAAAGATTGTTGCCGGCGACAAAAATCTGACTACATGAGGGTACCGAATGACGAGCTATTAAGGCTTATTGTTTTGAGAAATATTTCTTTCGCTTGTGAAAATGAAAAATCATTCCAGTTGCGATATGAGGGTTAAGTATATGTGTGCACCAAAGAAATCACTGCTAGCTGCAGAAATCTTTTAGAAAAAGTTGCCAATTCGATGTACCCAATTGCGTACATATATCTTACGTAGATAATGAACAGTATCTCAGTTGTCTTATCTTGACGTATTGAAGAGAGACCGGTTCTTCTGCCGCAGCACTGCACAGTATACTTTCCTGGAGCTATGAATCTGATCATCAGCAGCTACGCGATAAGGGAAAGGCAACCTTTCTTCCTTCTTTTAAACTGAAACTGCGTCCAGCAAGTATACAGCGGGTGATGGTTTTTCAAAAAGATGAGAAGCGCCCTTGGCGTATCCTCACCATCTGGGAACACTTGGCCTGCAGGTACTCTCGCATCACGAGCAGAGGAAGAGACACCGGAAGCACGACATTGATGGAAGCTGCCAGGCTGACCGGAACCATGTAGAAGGACACCGGGGTCTCCGTCACCACTGCCTGCGTGTTCAGCGCACCAGTTGGTAGGGATCTATATTTTTACAGCGATAGCTGTACGGGGGATATATTCGGGTGGTTGCGGACACGTAGATCTCTCCCCGCAATGCCCCGCTCTCCGGTCACGTGACCACCTTGCCAGCGCACTCGGCTGTCATTACGCTTTTGCAAGCGAAAGTGGGTGAGGGCAGATGGGGGATGGGAGGGAAATTCGGAGCGCGGGTGTTCGGCCTGTTAACACGGCTCTCCTAGCAACAAGCGGGGCGATGGAAAAAATTATAGAAGCTGGGACAGGACGGAGATGTAGTGTAGCGTTGATTAATGAGTTTCCATCGAAATGAGGCCGCCTTTGGCGGATTAACACAAATTGGTTTTGAGGAAACGAAAGACTCAGTAACTGTGTTACTTCGCGGTGGAGGCTCACAACCACGCAGTGAAGTAAGGGATGGAAGCTATAGTCAAAGAAGGCAGAGGGGAACAAGCGCCGTAGTGATGTGCCCCGGAATAATTTCGACCACATGGGGTTATCTGACACTCAGTGACATCGCACAGCACATGGGTCCCTTTTGTGCTTCGCCTGCATCGAAATGCGGACGTCAGGACTTTGATTTAACTCGATGAAGGAGCGTCCTAACTATGCTGAACCAGTAGTATGTGCGTGTCTGAGTAGGAGTTCTAAACAGTCATAAGAAAAGGCGTGGTTGCAATGTTACAGTTGGTGGTGACCTGAAACACACTGTGAAGAACGTGATTATATAAGGGGGAAATAAGAGGAGATTTAAATAAACCAACTGGCAACCTTTACGCCAGCTTTTGGTGAATTTTGTGATTTACGCAACAAGATTAAACGTCAATTTTCTCACTTTGGGTGCCGTGAACTGCAACATTTTTTTTTAGTTTACGTAAAATGGTGCTCAGGAAGTGCGCCTCAAAGCGAACAATAGCTATGGTCCACTGCTGAACAGAAATTATATAATTTCGATGCAGGCGAAATGAACAAGGCGCCCCTGTTATGTGCGATGTCATTTCAGGTAAAACAACCACAGGTGGTCGGAATTTAATAAAGAGCTCTAAAGAAACATGACTCTTTTCCCTTTTCACTATCTTCATCACTTACCTCACAACATGGTTCGAGTACCTGTTTTGAGGTAGACAGTTACTGTGCCCTTCCTTTCCTCATTATCCACTAAGTTCTTATCATTCTCGCACTATACGGGCATTGCGTTTTTATAGGAGTGTTGAAGTGATGTCATCAGCCCTATTTCAGCACAATATTATGGTTTACAAGAGTTGATGTGTGGGATAGTGCACTGATCTTGTTTGATGAGCCATGTTTGATTATGTTTGATGAATCATGTTTGATCATCATATTTGGTTGATAACGTTTGACGTTGTAAGTCAGCACTGTGTCTGTCTTCTGTCTACATCATCGTTCCTCGCGCTGTTTCGTCAAACAATATGGTGCAGAGGGCAGCATGGCAACAAGGAAAATTTGCTGGACCATATGCACGCTAAACCTAAATGAAGCCGATGGGCACTTTTCTGCGTATGTCTCAATGTGGCTAGTGCTGCAAATGACAACAGAGTGCACAAATCGTTCTCAAATAGCTCGCCGAGACATTACGTTCCGCTAACCAGTTACAGCACCGTGGTCGCTTGTATACATTGCAGGTCCAGCCCACCCAGCGGTGCTAGTGCCACAAAATGGCGTTTTATGGGACGTAGGTGAATACTCCTAAAATGAACAAGCCTACAGGGCTGGGACTGCAGCGAACAGTGTGTAGGCTGTAGGCTATAGCGTCGAGTGTGCAGACACAGCCCCAATGTTCTACAGCGACAGCTGCTAAGCCCAGGTTTCCCGCTTATCCGGTGTCGTTGGCGTAACACAGCATCCGCAACGTATTAGCCAGGATGGAGTGACTAATGACAACGCGTTATGTTGATAGGTCAGAGTGAAGAGACATCACGCATGACGCCACGGCAACGCGCCATGCTAATTGGCCAGAATGCCAGTCACTGCTTGGTCTGAACATAGCCACCCGTGACGTCACAAGGCACCAACTAGAAGTCAGCCGAGTGTTGTGGCACAGGTTGAATCGACATCCAACACACGTAACCTTAGTTACTAAACACTTCAAGTGGCTTCGGAATTTCGCCATCACCCCGGCAGTTGCCGAAATTCGTATTACCACTGTGTTAAACGTCCGGTCATTTTTTCACACATTCTGTGTTAGAGCAAAGCAAACCCGAAGGCTCTTTGAGGTATCCCCTAATCAATAAAGCTATTAGAAACACGACATCGGCTAGATAAAGCGGCTGAGTTCTCACCACTCGCACCATGGTGGGCGCCATGAGCTGGGCGAGCGAGTCACCGACCACCACCTCGGACAGGAGGGCGGCCAAGCTGACCAGGATGAACTGGCTGGACTTGGTAGACCGGCGCGTCCAGAAGTGGTCGTCGAACATCGCCAGACCAAGCTCCACCAGGCGGTACTCCTTCCGGGAACACCATGTTGGGAGGGACAGTAATTACCCAGGTTGCTAACATCGCAAGGCGCAGTTGACATTCGCGCATTCAGTAAGCAGGACGGTTTGCTCCAGGAGGTTCGATAAGGTCCTAGAAGTTTATCAGTGGCCACGAAAGAAGATCGGTTCAAAAGCTCGTAAACAGAGACCATTAAAACAAAACAACCAATGCCACATCTGTCAAACTGCTTTTGGGCATCTTGTAAATGTCCAGCATTGCTGGTTTGCGGTATAAATTCACACAGATTCACTTATCAGTGGGCCGCACTCAAACATGAGCGTAAACTTTAAGACCCTGCAGGGTCTACAGAGAGACTGCGCAATTTTTTCAGTTACGCTACAACATTGCATCAGGTCGCAAGCACTCAAAATGCCGGCACAATCAAGCAGTTTGATGATGAAGAAGCCGCTGCTGACCTTCGCAGCGTGTAATGCTTGTGTGTTATTCCGGGTCATTCTAGACAATAACATACACTTGCGCATGTTGTATACGTATATCAGGTTATGGTAGGTTAGATGGGGAGGTAGCCAAGCCCAGCAGAGAACGGCAGCTAAACTCTAGACGCTTTTTCTTCAATGTCCTGGACAGCTCAAACCCTCTTCCACGGAATGCGTAGAGCTGCCCATATTTCCTTCCCCTGCACTTTACTACACAAAAAATTTCCAAATAAGTTTTCTATAGCTCTTAGCAGTAGAGGGAGGGGGAAGCTAGCGGCCCTAGAAATAGACGAGGCGTGAGTGAGATAAATTCCTGCAGCTACCGGGCAGGTCAGCTGCTCGCTAGGCTCCTTTGCCCAAATGCATCCCGAGCACGCCAAACCAATGTAGTCTACCAACGACCACTGGCCGCCTACAAACGTACTTATATGGACGCTTTACAGCGCGGGAGCATGGGCGCCGCCATATTTGGTCACGTGACCATTTCTCCATCGCCGGCCTTCGGGCCTTCTCGCTCCGACGGCTGCAAGATGCTTCTCCGGCTCTCGCTGTAAATAACGAGCTGTCGGACGGCACGAAAACTTGGTGTGACTGCTCATAGAACGTATTGGTACTGCAAAACGTTCGGTTCAACCAGCTCATTTACTCGTCTCCTTCAGACCGCTCGCATCGGTTCGAATGTGTCAACAAACGGCGATTAGCTACCTGCGCGTCCATATTTATTCAGTCAATTCACCGCGTAACGCAATTTGCGGACCGCATAACTTGCTGTCCAACTGCAGATTAAAAGCGGGACAATGCCTGAAAGCTTGCTTTTTAGAGCCCGATGTTTTTTCTGAGTGAAGGAATATGGGTTCACAGCTACTAAGAACGTTCACTGCTCAGCACTGTGCACACGACTTACAACCGAACGTGCGCGTGATCGCCGGCCGATCGCCCAGGTATTTACTTTATCCTCCGTTAACATTCAGGCTTCCAAAAGAAGAATATGCATGTTTTTCAAGGGCCCGTTCAGAAGCTCGGCGACGTTCGACTGCGCGCTGTTGTTAATTACGTAAAACTGAAAACTGCTCCGGAGTTCATTACCCGCAGATGTAGCCAGCCGGAGTAAGCGGAAATATACATGTCTTGATAAATTTCAACTCTCTCCGGTGCATTAGAATACTTCTGTAGAGCTTTGCACTGAGCGAGAGAATTGCATGTCGAAGCGCCTATTCTGAGGACTTTTGAAAAGCTCCGTTGCCGCTTCCACCGTGCTAGCGCCAAGTGCGCACGACAGTTTAGTGAGCACTGCGTCGACGCCCAGGAAGCACTCATTGCAAAGGTCTAAAACAGCACCGATTATATATAGAAAGAAACCCTTTAATGGAAAAACAGAATTTAGCCAGTACTTCAAAATCTGTGGTATGATACGCTGCGCGGGGAAGGGAATTTGGAGATAAAGGAGGAAAGAGAGCGGTGCGGAAAAGGTAAAATAAAACATATAAAAAGGGGAGAAGATAAAATGTGGCCATTAAATGCGTATTAAGCTGCATTGGCAAATAATACTGTAACGTGTTCAATGCATTAAATCATTGTTTGTCGAAAATGAGAAAGGTTACAGGCATGTCCGCTCGATCTGGCATTCCCGCAGCTACTGCTGGCTCTGAAATAAACTGGCGCATTGCATTTGTGAGATGTTTAACATCAACGTTCTGTTCTCCCTGAAAGCATCATGAAGTCGCAAGACAGCTCTTCGAAAGACGGCGGCAGTTGTGTCGCGAAGTTTATCATATGTAACAAGTGCGACTATTTTTTCGACACTAGACCATAGTGACACCAGCTCTAGATATTAATTCGTCAATACGCATGACATCCGTATCACAGCTAGGATGCTTGAGCCGCTTGACGTTCATATACAAGAAGCGCAGCAGCGTTCCGCACTGCGCGCCAATGCTGCCAACGACGGCTCCGAAGGCCAGAAGTGGCGGCCGTCCTAGTGGCGCCGCCTGCCGCGGAGAGAGCAAACTTCTCTTTGTAAACG